>JAOQMQ010000196.1:24632202-24649952 GCA_027563845.1 Erythroxylum subrotundum
GCTTGAATGTATGGCTCGTTGCCAATGGCTATAAATGTATAAGCCACTGAGCTTCGCAGCTCACCCCATTACCTTCCCCTCTTCAGGTGTAGATCGAGAAGATCGTTGATCCTTGCAAGGCATCGGAAACTCCGTGATAGTTAGAGATTTTTGTACTAAGTTAGTAGCTATAACTTTTGGGGATAGCTTTATAAGAATATCAACATGAGCATTCATTCCACTTTTGTATATTGTATTAAGTCAATGGTATGGCTTTTGATATGTAACTAAAGCTATTCAACTCTTTTAAATTAGGAAATGAAATGAGGTTTCGATGAAGATCTCTTGTGCATGTTCATTATTAATTTCCTTGTTTAGATTGTGAATTGTTGTTAATATTGGTATGGTTTGTTGTGATTGGAATTGTATGAATGAATGTATAAGTGCAGAATTTTGTATCTTGTGGTTGAGTTGTTAAGTGTATGATGGTATTGGATTGTGTGAATGAGTGTATGTGGTTTGATAAGAGTAAAACAATTTTCTGGGTTTTGTCCGAAGACTTTGTTGCGGCGAAATTTTCTTGAGGGGTTTTCTCATTGAACCTCGGGAGTTCGCCGCGGCGAACCCGCCACTTTCTACGCTGCCAATCCTTCGAATTTGAATGCTTCCGACTTCCTGTTCGCGTGATCCTTACCCGACGACCCTGAGCGGTCACCTCGGGATAGGGAATGGGACTCGGGCCCAACACCTTGGTATTAGATTAAGTTCAGAAAAATGAAAACATTTTAAGTTGACATAAGCCCTAACTAGGCAGAAGAAGTTCCTATTGGAAAATCGAGATAGGATCTCATCCTAATTGCAACATAATAATTACAAAACCTTTTCATATTTTGATTTCCCAAAAATTAAGGTCATTTTAATTCTATAAAATGATTAACAATTAAATCATAATAAAGCATTAATCTTAATTCGTAACTTATTTTGAAGCTTGATATAATCTTGTCATATCTCTCAAACTGTTTCCGAAATTAGCTCATTTGAACCACTATAGCCACATAAATGTCTGGCTTATAACGATATCCATCAAAGAGTTACGAGAACTCTGCAACTCTTGCAAAGAGGGTTAAGCAAAGAATGTCAATTTCATTAGAACTTAAGCTTATTTATAATAGATTTTGAACATTTTAATAATTTAATTGAAATTAAGTGCTAATTTTAATTAAAATTTTATTAGAATTACAAATAGTTATGGTTAAATACTAGTTATGCCCAAATAAGATCTAATATCTCATATTGATCCTTATTTATTAAATATCTCATATTTAATTATAAAGTTTCTCAAACTTTACAATCAAGTCCAACTTGATTAGAAAATCTTTACTCTCTTTAATATGTTCTTTATGTGTTACCCATTAAGTTCCCAAGTATGTTGGCAATATATACAAATTATAACCCTAAATCATATTTAGGATTAGATAAATTAAACTCCTTTAATTTATCTTTAATTTTCTAATTAAACAATTTATATATATAGATCAAGATTGACATCTAGCAACACATCATGACCAACTAAATATTTAAAAATGTCAAATTGGTTTAACTAACCTTTTCGTGTATAAATTTTTTGTATCATTCAATCATTTCTTCATATAATGTTCTGATTAGACAAAAAGCATGGAATTAATATCTACTATATTTTGAGTCTAATCGTATTAGTTCTCGACCATTAGCTATTGAATCAATTAATAACATTTGTAAACAATTTTGTAAAACATTGTTCTACCTTGGCCAAGTATTTCATGAATCAATACTAATTGCGAATAACAGAATATTCTCCCTAATTACTTTTAGGTAATGAATCCCATCTTGATCACTTAATTACCTCTATATAGTTTTTGCTACATCTAATGACCATTGACTGAGCTATCCTATAATTATAATAGGTCATAAGTAGTATCAAAACATAGCAATCCCTATACATGATAACTTTAAAGATCTCAAGTCAAAGTATCACTTATACAATCATCACAATGAGAACTTCTATGGATATATAAGTGATGTTCCAAATAGATTTCTCATATGGGGTCTGTTCAATGAACTTATTATCTAATAAGCACTCATATGTTTGTTTATCTCTATACTTTAGTATATGAGGTTAACTTCATAAGGAAAAATGCAACATATGCTAGTCTTTTATGTTCTATTAATGTTCAGTTTTAATAAAACAATACTATGAACATTTTAGGGATAATACATAAATGCAATATGAATATCATAATTATAATATCATTATAATTTCAATTGCAATTATAATTATCCTATAGACTTTATCATATACATCTAAATATGTATAAGATAAATAAAGCCTTTAAATTATTTTGTCACTCAATTAGAACCAATCGATTGGCTATAGGACATAACTAACAATCTCCCACTTGCTCTAAGTTAATTGTCTAAGTATCATATACCATATCACCATATGAAATAATTTATATATATATATATATCAAGATTGACGTCTAGCAACACATCATGACCACCTAAATATTTAGAAATGTCAAAGTAGTTTAACTAACCTTTTCGTGTATAAATTTTTTGTATAATTCAATCATTTCTTCATATAATGTTCTGATTAGACAAAGAGCATAGAATTAATATCTACTATATTTAGAGTCTAATCGTATTAGTTTTCGATCATTAGCTATTGAATCAATGAATGACATTTGTAAGCAATTTTGCAAAACATTATTCTACCTTGGCGAAGTATTTTATGAATCAATACTAATCGAGAATAACAGAACATTCTTCCTAATTACTTTTGGGTGATGTGATCACTTAATTACCTCCATATGGTTTGTGCTACATCTAATCACTATTGACTGAGCTATCCTATAATTAGAATAGGTGATAAGTAGTATCAAAACATAATAATCCCTATACATGATAACTTTGAAGATTTCAAGTAAAATAATCAGTTATACAATCATCACAATGAGAACTTCTATGGACATACAAGTGATGTTCCAAATAGATTTCTCATATAGGGTCAATTCAATGAACTTGTTCTCTAGTAGATACTCACATGTTAGTTTAAGTATCTCTATACTTTAGTATATGAGATTGACTACTTCCTTCATAAGGAAAAATGCAATATGTGCTAGTCTCTACTTCCTTCATAAGGAAAAATGCAATATGTGCTAGTCTTTTTATGTTCTATTAATGTTTAGTTTTAATAGAACAATACTAGAAGCATTTTAGGGATAATACATAAATGCAATATGAATATCATAATTATAATATGATTATAATTTCAATTGCAATTATAATTATAATTATCCTATAGACTTTATCATATATATCTAAATCTATATAAGATAAATAAAGCCTTTAAATTATTTTGTCACTCAAGTTGAACCAATCGATTGGCTCTAAGACATAACTAACAATCTCCCACTTGCTCTAAGTTAATCGTCTAAGTATCATATACCATATCACCATATGAAAATTATGTCACTGTTGGGATAATGACTTAATGAGAGAATTGTGCAACATTCTCTCATTAATCTTGCATATTTCATCTTAATTATCATCACAATTAAGAAAATTTGCCTAAATACATCCTTGGATCTTTGATGAGATCTTAGCTCCTTTTACATACCCAATGGCTCTAATGTTCCACAGTACATTACGATATTAAACAATGGAAGGAACTATATCAAGTTCACTAAAGAACTTATTAATCCAATTATTCTTTCCACTAAATGAAAAATGTATTATGGCTTAATTAGCAACCATCACTAGATTGGAATCTTTACAATCTTAAAATGATATTGTTTTAAGTAAAATAGACCTTAGTTAGGATTAACTTCTAAAGTTAATATCCTTATAACCTTGAACTCAAATATTGACACATATATAGAATAATGAATATTTTAAATACTTTACAAGTATAAAATATCTTAAATACTAAGTGTATTTAATACATTATCTATGTATTTGGACTTAGAATAGGTAAATAACTTCCAATATATCTCTATAGATCTAATTCTCATAATTAAGTTATTACCTTTTCATATTCAATGAGAGTTGTTCTTGGACAATGATATTTTGAACAATTGAAATATTAGAATGATTGTTCTCTATGAGCAATATGTCTCTACATACTCCCACTAAAGAGGACAACTATACTCTCTTAACCTTCTTATAGACATGATAAGTTCACAATCATCTCTAAAACAGACTGTTTGAATTCATTATGAAAATGAATCTTTCAATGCGTAGCCTTTCAACTATATTTCAAATATATCAACAAAGGCAATAGTTCTAATTGAACGTAGTGTCATGAGATTTAAACTTTTCAAATTTCATCATCTCGAGAACTATTATCATATAAGTATACATTGAACCAAACAATTTGTTCAATAGGTCTGTAAGATTATATCCAACCTTTTGGATATCTCATAACTTTTTATTATCTAATTTATTTCTAAACTAAGTGGATAATACATGCTTTAGCTAAGCATCATATATTTAAATCATTAACTTTGACTCTTTCAAAGTCTTAAGGTTCTATATCTGATATGAAATCTTACTAATTTATTCAATTTTAACTATTGAAGGTAAGCCAGTGTACTAGACATAGCTATAGGAAAAATAATATTATATCATACAATATCTCATATGATATTTTCCTCCTTATATAAATCCATTCTCTTATAGAATTTTTGTTATGAAGATATTTGCTAGAAAATCTCATTCCCTATAGATAACTAAAAATTTAAAATTCACTATAACAGTCTCATCAAAGTGCTTCAGCATTCTCAATACTTAATTTTTACTTAGATTTAAATAATTTTATACCATATGTAAATATAACAATTCTATACCATCATCATCCTTTCACTAAAAGTTGATTTGGTTATTCTTCATCTTAAGTTTCATACAATTCATAATCAAAAGGATACATATATCCTTGTATGTAAGTTTGTGATACTCATCATGTTGATTTAACCAACATGGTATAAGAGGACCAAAATCCCCTAGTCTGGATGAATTTTCTGCTATCTTTTTTCAAAAAACATGGGACATTACTAGTTCCCTCTTCCCGACTATAGTCTTGGAATTCTTTGCTTCAGTTCAGATATTGTGGGAAGTCAATCATATTTACATATGCCCCATCCCAAAGAAGAGACATCCTTCTTCTATATCAGATTTCAGACATATATCTTGTTGTACCACAGTGTATAAGACGATAGCTAAGCTTCTTGCATCAAGACTGAAAATAGTATTGGCAGAGATAATCGGTGTGGCTCAAGGAGCTTTCTTACCTGAGCAAAATATAGGGGATAACATTCTCGTTCTCTAAGAGATCCTAGGGGAATATCAGTCAGGCAAACATATCAATAGTTGTGTGCTAAAGATTGATTTGTTTAAAGCATATGACACCATCAGTTGGTCCTATATGTGAGCATGCTTGGAAGCGATAGGATTGCCTACTCAATTCAGGAACTGAATTTTCTAATGCATACAATCTACGTCTCTCAATATCTTGGTGATTGGGGTTCCTTTATTACCGTTTAAAAATGTTAAAGGGATTAGGTAAGGGGATCCTTTTTACCCTTACTTATTTTCCTTAGCTATGGAATGATTTTCTAAACCTATATTAATGCTGGTGGACTACAATGGTCTGTTTCGGTATCACCACAAATGCAGTGAAATAAAGATGTCATATTTATTATATGTCAATGATTTAATACTTCTTTGTAAGGCTGACCCTCATTCAATTCGAATGTTAATGCATATGTTGCAGGTTTTATCGATATGGTCTAGCTTGGAAATAAATACACAGAAGAGCCGTTTGGTTGGTTTTACTCTACACTCTATACCGTTCACCTATTTAGGAGTCCCAATAACATCTCATAAGCCTAAGTTCTCAGATTTTATTCCATTAATAGAGAAGCTTAAAGTCATAATCAAGGTATGGCAACACAAGTTTTTATATATAGCTGGTTGGTTGATGTTAATTAGCTTAATGTTGAATAATATGCATATTCATTGGTCGACACACCTAGTTCTACCTAAAAGGGTCATCAAGGAGATGGATTGAATATTAAAAGCATTTTTATGGTCTAGAACAATTGAGAATGGCAAGCAATCCAAGGTGAAATGGGCCGATATAATGATACCAAAGAAGCTAAGGGATCTTTGGATAATTCCTATTACTCAAATGTAGAAAGTATTAATGTTCTTAATTTGTGCATTATGTCGAAGCTTCATTATAATCTTTTCGTATCCCTCAAACGTTTTCGAAAACTAGCTCGTGTCAACCACCATAGTCACATAAATGTCCGATCTCTAACGACATTTACATAATAAGATGATAGAACTCTAGAACTCTTACAGAGAGGGTTAAGCAAGAGGTGTTAGTTTCATTAGAACGTAAGCATATTTATAATAAATTTTGAATATTTTAGTAATTTAATTGAAATTAAATTCTAATTTCAATTAAAATTTAATTATAAATACAAATAATTCTAATTAAAGGTGTGGATGACTTAAAGGTGCCTTCCTATAGTTGGGACTCTCTTAGGACACCTTGTGGGAAACCAAAAAAAATGAAAATGAAATTTAAGGTAAACTCGTAAGGTTTTCTTATAATTTAAGTTAATTAAATATATTTTTAAATTTTTAAATTTCTTATTTTAAATTTTTATCAAAAACTAATAATAAAATATAATTAATATGAATATCACACATCGACCAATTAAATATTATTAACATGGTGCTCTAATTTAGTTTTTAAATTCGATATAATTAATTAAATCTATTTTAAGTGAAAATTTTAAAATAATCATATGAAATTATTAATTTAAGTTAAGTTTAGTTAGTTTGAGTTGAATTTAATATTTAGGTTGAATCATCGTATAATTAATTTACACATAATATTCATTTCAAATATATCCTACTATTATTTATTTTTAACAAAGAACTTTTTTATAAAAATTAAAAATTATAAAGAAAAATCAATAATTTTGAATATTATAAAATTTTTAAGTTACTTAAATTATCTCTTATCTTTTAAAAAATTAAATAAAGAAGACGGAGAGAGGAAAACCAAGTGCCAACTCCCAAGCCCTTTCGCTAGGCTTGGCCTGGACTTATTATCAAACAAAGTTAATTGGGTTTGTCTTAGTCAGCACTGCCCCGGTGGTTTTATGGTATCCAATTGAACTCCTAGGTTGCTCTTTCTGTCCACATTCCACAACCAAGTCATAAAAGGCAAATCCCTTAAATATTAATGCAAATAAGTTTACAAAATAATGAGGGTGGCTTAGATAAAAGTAAAAGGAGGAAACGGACAAGAAGGACCCTTCCCTACAAGACCCACAACAAGACCTCAACAACAACACACACATACAAAAGAGAAAGCAGTAAAAATAAATAAATAAAATGGCAAGAAACATGAAAGGGATACCAAAACAAGAACCCCTTTTAAAAGCGCGTGTACCTCACTCCCCAATCACCTGGAACTAACAGCCAATGTCAGTAGTGTTTTCGTACGTTGGACGGTGGTGTTACTTCGTTTTAGCAGTTTCCATCAAATTTTCTCCCTCGTATTTCCCACGCTCAGTTAATCGGCTCGTGTACTTCACTCTCCAACTACTTTCTTTCCTTCTCTGCTCTCTGTCTCTCATATCATTTTTCTCACTCACTCTGCTCTTTCCTTAGCTCTTTGAAAGCCTCCCCTCAATGAGGACCCATCAGTGAACCCAAAACCAAAGCCTATTAAAAATTATACCAAAATTTGTCAACGTCGATCGCCGGTCTCCGGCATGGACTCCTGCCGGAGGATCAAAATCCGGCTACCTCGGCCGGAGCTGAATGCAACTAATAAACAACGGCCACCACCACCACACATCAACTCTTAAAGTTAAACCCCACCGTACTCTAAAACCCTGCAGACACGAATCAACACCACGTTGTTTCTTTTGTTTTTTGTTCTCCCATCAACTGCAATGGCCACAACCACTAACACCACGACAACTCCGGTGGACTCCACCGCCTCCGCCGACGAGCTCACGGCGAAGGCCGTTCACAAACGCTACGAAGGGCTTGTCATGGTTCGGACCAAAGCTATAAAGGGTAAAGGCGCGTGGTACTGGACTCACCTTGAGCCCATGTTAGTGCATAACACCGAAACCGGCCTCCCGAAAGCTGTGAAACTTAGATGCTCTTTATGCGACGCAGTTTTCTCCGCTTCGAACCCGTCTCGCACTGCTTCGGAGCATCTTAAACGTGGAACTTGTCCTAATTTCAACTCTTCCCCCAAACCCATTTCCTCAATCTCTCCCAACGCCGCCGTCACTGTGCCGTCTGGCTCCGCGGCCACGTTGGTGCAGAGCAGCCGGAAGCGTTCTGTGGGCGCAAGTTCGGGAATTTCAGGAGCGCCTTCTTATCCCGTGACTGCGGTTGCGACGTCGACTTCAGCGACTTCTTATCAAATAAGCCCCCTAGCTATAATAGATCCGTCGAGGTACTCTGGTGAAGTGGCTGTGTTGGCCCAACAACCGCATTTGATGCTTTCTGGTGGAAAAGAGGACTTGGGTGCTTTGGCTATGCTCGAAGATAGTGTCAAGAAGCTGAAGAGTCCAAAAACGTCGCCAGGACCAGCTTTAAGCAAGACCCAGATTGACTGTGCTCTTGATTTTTTGGCTGATTGGGTTTATGAGTCGTGTGCATCGGTTTCGTTTTCGAGTTTGGAGCATCCGAAGTTCAGGGCATTCTTGAATCAAGTTGGCTTGCCTGCAGTTTCAAGGAGGGAGTTTGTTGGCGGGAGGTTGAGTGTTAAGTACGAGGAAGCCAAGGCTGAGTCTGAGACGAGGATTAGAGATGCCATGTTTTTTCAGATTGCGTCTGATGGTTGGAAGGTTAAGAGTTATGGGGGTTTTAATGACCTTAATTTGGTTAATTTGACAGTTAATTTGCCTAATGGGACTAGTTTGTATCGGAGAGCTGTGTTTCTTAGCGGTTCAGTGCCGTCTAAGTATGCGGAGGATATTTTGTGGGAGACGATAAGTGGCATTTGCGGGAATGTCGTGCAACAGTGTGTTGGGATAGTTGCAGACAGGTTTAAGTCCAAGGCTTTAAGGAATTTGGAGAATCAGAACCGTTGGATGGTTAATCTTTCGTGTCAGTTTCAAGGGTTCACTAGTTTGATTAAGGATTTTAGCAGGGAACTTCCTTTGTTCAAGACAGTGAGCGAGAATTGCTTCAAGCTTGCAACTTTTTTTAATAATAAGACTCCAATTAGACATAGTTTTCACAAGTATCAACTGCAAGAGTATGGCCACGCGGGATTATTGAGAGTGCCGCCCTTGCGTGAGTATGATCAGATGGATTTTGCAACTGTCTATACAATGATAGAGGATATACTGAGCTCAGGTCGAGCATTGCAGTTGGTTTTACTTGATGAATCTTTTAAGATGGTGTCCATTGAGGATCCTATTGGAAGAGAAATTGCTGAGATGATCGGAGAAGTGGGGTTTTGGAATGAATTGGAGGCGGTACACTCATTGGTGAAGTTGATCAAGGAAATGGCCCAAGAGATTGAGGCTGATAGGCCATTGGTTGGGCAATGCCTTCCGCTTTGGAACGAACTTAAAGCAAAAGTGAAGGATTGGTGTTCCAAGTTCCACTTTGCAGAAGCAGCGGTGGAGAAAGTGATCGAAAGGAGGTTCAAGAAAAATTATCATCCTGCTTGGGCGGCTGCTTATATACTTGATCCACTCTATCTGCTCAGGGACACTAGTGGTAAGTACCTTCCTCCTTTCAAATGCTTAACACCAGAGCAAGAGAAAGATGTGGACAAGCTCATAACCAGGCTTGTTTTGAGAGAGGAGGCTCATATTGCATTAATGGAACTCATGAAATGGAGAACAGAAGGGCTTGATCCGGTGTATGCAAGAGCTGTCCAGATGAAAGAGAGGGATCCGATTACAGGAAAATTGAGAATCGCCAATCCTCAAAGTAGTAGGCTTGTCTGGGAAACATACCTTACTGAGTTCAAGTCACTAGGGAAAGTTGCAGTTAGGCTTATTTTCCTTCATGCGACTTCATGTGGATTCAAATGCAATTGGTCTTTGCTGAGATGGGTATGTACACATGGACAGTCAAGGGTGGGCATGGAGAAGGCACAAAAATTAATATTTATTGCAGCTCATTCTAAGCTTGAGAAGCGAGACTTTTCAAGCGATGAGGAAAAAGATGCAGAACTTTTTGCACTGGCAAACGGTGAGGATGATGTGTTAAATGAAGTTCTTGTTGATACATCCTCAGTGTAACTTCTTTTTTTATTTTAATTCTCTCCTTTCAGTTTTTAAATTAGTAGGATTTATTAAATTCTTTCCATTGTTCATCATTTTTTTTTCCTCTTTTTGTACTTGTTTACTTGCTCTTTAGGGGATTTGGGTGACGATCAGTTTGGGAAGAAGAGGGAAACTGGTAGGGGATTCAGTTTTGTAGGCCTAGAATTATGTGGCCTCATGATTGAGCAGTCGTCCATCTTTCATCCTATAATCATTTTTGGAGCTTGCGATTTGCAGAAAGATGATCTTGTTTGTAAAGATAGCCCTCGATGTATGGCAGACATCATAGATCAGGAAGGATGTTGTAAAACTTTTGTTAAATGACAGCCAATATTTATTAAGAATAGTCAATTTTCTCTGAGATTTCAATTCTGTTACGATTTCAAATTTGAGTTTTTGGAACAATAGCAATGACATAGATTAATTCCTCACTACATAACGTTCAACATCAATTGTTATATAACTTGAGACCATGGAAATGTATATGTTCTGTTTAGACTGACTGATTAATCTTCAAAGTACTTGATTGTGGTATCTTGTTTTCAGGCCACCATTTCTGAACTTCTTTTGAAGTTTTGCAGCCACACCGTAAACAGCTTAGCTTGTTTTGTTCTGCAATTAAGTCTCTGGGAGTAAGCGTTACCTTTGTATGTCTACTTCCTCTCCATGCCATAGGCTCTCTGTCTTCAGAGTTCGTCATCTATTCTATTCGATCACATCCAAGATTTAACCCCAAGTTTTCCAGCATTGCAAGGGGTCGGTTTGCCTCTTTACCTAGAGTTCTGTTGTCATGTGGGTTTCTTATTTCTTGCTTTTTGACCTTGTAACTACTTGAAAGACAAGCAAGATCTACTGCACTCATGATCATAGTCTCCTATTGGTTGCATTGCTTTTCATATATTAGAGGACACATAGAAGGATTCTACCTAAGTCTCTGCACTATTGTTTTTGGTTGTGGACTGAGGACTGTAATTGTTGGTCTTTGCATGTCCTTATATAGGTTGCTAGGCGTGGGTTTAGCTTTGACAATGGCAAGGATCTTGGATGAACGTTATCTATAATATGCACCTTTTGATGCATGAAAACCAGTCCAAGTTCCTGCCTGAGTAAGTACCTCTAATTTTAGTCCACCAAATGTTTAGATCACATCTATGCAAGGGACATTCCTGGATAAAAAGCTGAATCATGCTCTTGATATAATCTCCAATGGCGCTTACGCTAGATAATTCCTGGACTGGATTAGCTTCTTTCCCCTTTCAAATGTAAAATTTCAATAATTAGACCCCTTGCTTTCCATGCAACTTGAGTCTAAATGTTTTAATCAAGCTTTGGCATGTTCGACTATGAAATATGGAAGAGAGAACAACTTTTTACCTATCGAGAACTTGATTGATAATCATAATTATTTGAAATCAAGAAGTTAAGACTAATCATGCTAAATGAATCGTTTTTGGTTGGCAGAGACAATTGATAAAGATACTCTTGGACTGGAGAGGCCACCATAAAAATGTTGGTGGTTAGAATACAATGAGGCCATGATTAAAGGAGGGAATTCTGGCAGAAGGATCCAAGAAGGAATTGACTTGAAATTTCTTTTTTTGCAGAACCAAGGATATGTTTTCATGGAAGGCCAGAGCTTTATTCTAACAAGCTGGTTGGGTAAATGGCAAGCCAAGTTCCAGCAACATGGGTCAACAACCTAAGAGAGCAAGCTTTCTAGCTGGGGTAGCCACGTCTAACTGTTTTTCATCTCCATCCATATCTCCTGATTTTTGTGTCTTTTTGGGGTTGGTGTGGAGACCCACCATCAAAGAAGTGGAAGTCGTTTTCAAAACTTTGGTTGCCCATGGACACAGTGATCAGAGAGATGTAGAGATATATAGATAGATGAGGTTTTTGGCCATCAAATCATATCTTTTGAGTGGTAACTTCTCTTTTAAACATTCTAAAGTTCACGACCTTCATGCAGGGTAATTGGGCCAATGCATAATTGCGAGAAAGGTGTTTTAAAGAGGCCAGAAAACATAGGAAGATTGTCGGAATGGAGCATCACAAAAGATGCTTGAAAGCGATTCTGCAACCAAATTTTGTTACTAATTTCATCTGTTTTCCATGTTTGAAAACGAACTTGGAATCTAAAAATAAAAATAAACAGGAAGATGTCATGTACTTATAATGTTGAGTGTATTTTGTATGTGTAATTCCCATCAATGGAGTTGTTGATCAGTTTTCTTAGTTCTTGGTCCTTCGCTTCTCTATTTCTACAGCGGCCAAAGATGAACGAAAGTTTAATTCATCTGATTCAATTTCTGCATCGAAATAGCCTCTTTCAAATCAGATACTAGCAGGTCTGCTATGCACACGGCAGGTGGGATAGTAATTGAAGCTGCATCAATCTTAAAACTTGCAAACTTTTAACCCTTCAGTCTGACAGCGGTGGCATGGGAGTAGAGACTGGGTTGTTAATGTCACAACGCACAAGTCGAGGATTTACTACTTTTAGTGGGTTAGTCACTTGCTCCCACTCTAAAGATTAAAAAGAGACTGGCAAGCCATTGACATCCAAAACTTACCAAGTAGGAAAGTGAAGAGACATACTAGTCATATTACGGAATGTTGCTGGCCACTCGGCTCTAAGCCTGCTTACGTCAATAGTAAAAAAAAGAAAGGAGGTGAAAAACCAAGTAGGGGTAAGTTTAAGCGTAGAAGAAGAAAGAGAGTTAAGTATGGCGTTGTTGTATTGTCCCGCTTTGGGTACTGCGAGACAGAAATTCTTGTCGGCAAGGGCGTACCAACGCTGACTGGTCACTTTTCTATATGGCCTTTCACAAGTATTTTGCTTTGCTC
Source organism: Erythroxylum subrotundum (assembly GCA_027563845.1). Lineage (NCBI taxonomy): Eukaryota > Viridiplantae > Streptophyta > Magnoliopsida > Malpighiales > Erythroxylaceae > Erythroxylum > Erythroxylum subrotundum. The sequence continues at coordinate 24,645,393 of JAOQMQ010000196.1, forward strand.
CGTAGTCCATCCACTCATTTCTTTTGTAGTTAAAGTTAAAGGAAATATAATGATTAGTATATAGGACAATTACATTCTCTTTATACGAGATTGCGAATCTTCCCCCTCCTCCATTTGCCCCACTCATTTCTACATTTTATGCCTTTATCCTTCTCACTTTACCCCTTTGCTACTTATCAAACTTCTCTTTACATTTATTAATCAAGATCCTTTATTTGAATACAATTCCCAAATTTATGTCCTAACGTTGCGTTTGGTTGCTGTCTCCGGTAGTTGGAGACGGAACTGAACAAAAATTTAGAGACGGAACGAAACAAAAACTGGGGACGGTGAGGTGTTTAGATATGGTGGATAGAACAGAGAAAACTGTCTCCGTCTCGAGAACAGAATGTGTTTGGTTGCAGGGGACAGAACGAAAAAATAGTGCAAATGACAAATATGCCCCTGATCCTTAATATGATTAGAAATATGTAATTCATTGATACTTTTATTATGAATGGATTGTAATAATAAATTTGAATAATAATAAATACAAATTATATAATAATAATAATAATAATAATAATAATGATAATAATAATAAATACAAGTTATATAATAATAATAATAATAATAATAATAATAATAAATTCAATAACAATAATTAAATAAATAAATACACTTTATCATAATAAGAAATTTAACAAATTTAATAATAATAACGTATTATGTCCGAAAGGTCGTTTCTCTTTTTCCTTTTTTTCTTTCGAAAATTTGAAATATTTTGTTTTCTTGGCTGGAGATGTTGAAATTCTTGTCATTTGATCGGTTTTGTTTTTCTATATTGAGTAATTTGGTTTTATGTGGGGTGAATTGTTTAAATGTCGGATCTTTTGATTATGGATCTGTTGGAGTGGATTTGTAAGCTATGTTTGATCTTATTTGCTACGGGTTGGCGTTGACGATTTCTGTTTCTGTTTATTTTCTTTATATGTGTGATCAGTGAAGACTTTACGAGTGATTATTTGATTAGTAAAATGGTTCCCAGGGGGATCTACTACTATGGTAGCGGTGAAATTGTTGATTGATCAAGTTTTTGGTTAGTGGTGGTCAGAGTGTGCTGAAATGATATGACTTGTTAGGTTTTGGGCTTAATTATAACGTAAATGATTGGTTCTTTACTGTTGATTTCTGGTAATTGGAAGTTCAGTGCATGACAGTTTATTTATCCCAAGAAGAACTTAAGGACTATTGCACATTTATTGATGCATTTGTCGTGATTTTATGGGTTTGGGCAGGTATTAGGACGAGTCTGTGTTGCAGATGGCATGGCTGGGGCTGCTATGTATGAGCTTGTCCGTGTTGGCCACAACAATCTCATTGGTGAAACCATTCGATTGGAAGGCAATTCTACTACAATTCAAGGTTTCTTGTGCCTATAATTACTTTCAGGCCTTTTCTCCTCTCCCCTTCCCATCTCATTTAAAGGTTTTGCTAATTGCTTTTTATTTCTTTATCTTGTCATAAGAAGTTACTTGTTTATGAATTGTTAAGCCCATTTTATACAATTAGAACACCAAGAATAAAGAAGTTTGTGGAACAGGGAAATTATACAGTTATTTATTTATTCCTTTTTAAATGAGTGAAATTCTTAAGTTTCTGAAGTGCAAAGAATAATCGTGATCTTTCTGATATCAGTGTAGGAGGAGTCAGCGTGTTTGATGGTGAATGACCATGTTCTTTGGATGCATAAGGTAATTGTACTACCTTGTCCTGCTTTCTCGATGCTGCTTCGACTGTTGTTGCTTATAAACTTTGTACCTTTTGCAGCCTTTGTCCGTGGAGTTGGGATCAGGAATATTGGGGAATATCTTTGATGGTATTCAGGTGGGAAATACTTTTTGATATTTCCAATTATCAATCTTTCTCAATTACTTTCTCTTTCTTTTTTTAGATTGTTAAGTATGTAATTCTCTGGTAACACTTCATTATTTAATCATTTGCTTGTTTTATCTTTCCGTTTTATCAAAATAAAGACTTCTGAAAACCATTGCAAAATGATCTGGTGATGTCTATATTCTGCATGGTGTCTCTGTTCCTGCTCTTGACAAAGATACACTCTGGGAATTTCACCCAAAAAAATAGGTATGTTTGATTTTGCTTTTCCTTTGTCTTTTTGTTATGAATTAATTCTAATTTATTTGATTGGGACAGGTGAGGGGGATCTTCTGACTGGTGGAGACTTGTATGTGGTAAGTTTATCAATGCTAAGCTTTGTGAAGAAGTATCATCTTTATGTGTTGAGATGAGTTTGTAGCTTGTGTTATCTAACTTTTTGCATTTCTTTTGTACCATTCCAGACTGTCTTTGACAACAGTTTAATGCAGCACCATGTCGCATTTCACCCTGATGCCATGGGGAAGATCACCTATATTGCACCCCCAGGCCAATATTCATTAAAGGTTTGAATTCTTGGAGAGATCATTTTGATTGAATTTTTCAGTAGTTCACATTCCTGTTAATCTTTGTTTGATGAATAATGATGGCTCCGTCTCTATTATGAAGTTTGGGCTATCTTTCTTCTTTCTACTCAAATGAATCACTGGCTGAATTTTTATATACTTGTAGAATACTGTGTTGGAGCTTGACTTTCAGGGTGTCAAAAAGAAGTTCACCATGTTTCAGGTGTGGACAAAATTGTGTTGCTATAAGTTTTTGTGGAGCATTACAGTTGTTTTTTGGACCTCAATATATCAAATTTGTTGTGTGCAGACGTGGCCAGTGCGAACACCAAGACCTGTTGCTTCAAAACTTGCTGCTGATACCCTAATACTTACAGGACAGGTACTTTACATTAGCTTATATTTGTGTTGGCTTGCTCTTCAGTGACCGCTGTTCTAAGAAAATGACGTTTCTGGTGATTTTATTTGTTCCAACGTGTTCTTGATGCTCTTTTCCCCTCTGTTCTTGGTGGAACTTGTGCCATTCTTGGGGCATTTGGATGTGGCAAAACAGTCATTAGTCAAGCTCTTTCAAAGGTAACCCTTGTCAGTCCTTGTATCAGTATAGTAGAATCATTATGATTGGGACTTGTTGATAAGGGATTATACTTTTTCTTTTGTAGCATTCCAATTCTGATACAGTTGTTTATGTTGGCTGTGGTGAGCGAGGAAATGAAATGGCTGAGGTTTGTGCTTCTCTAATGTTTGTTATTATTTTTCAGCACTCCTGATACTTATCCTCACCTATCTATTTTCTAGGTGCTCATGGATTTTCCACAATTGACAATGACGTTGTTCAATGGCCGTGAAGAATCTGTGATGAAGCGCACAACACTTGTGGCTAACACTTCTAGCATGCTTGTGGCTGCTCGTGAGGCTTCAATTTATACAAGTACCCTTTTTGTGGAAAGGTTTTGTTAGCTAACAGATAATATATGACAAATAGGACTTTACCTTTGAGTGATACAGGTACCCTACAACTTATTTACTGATAGGTAGGTGGGTTCATGGTGGTTGTTGATATAACCTAGGACCGAGAAAAGGCTTGAATAGTAGTATTCTCTGATGGCATGTATTAACATGATGTATTATGCATGCATAAATGAATTTCTGCTAATTTACTACTCAGGAAAGTAGCGTGAAATTATTTTCCTGTGATGTCAATTCTTAGACATTGCAAGTTGATGTTTCTTAATTTGATGTGTGGATGTGTGGTTTGCAGGAACCACCATAGCTGAATATTTCCGAGATATGGGATACAATGTTAGCATGATGGCAGATTTAACTTCTCGTTGGGCTGAAGCTCTTCGTGAAATTTCCGGACGACTGGTTTGTTCCTTTCTTATGTAGCTTATTTACAATTTATCCTATTATCTGCACTTTTAATAGACAATTCCGTTTTGATCATTTAACAATGACTTGATTAATGAAATGGGCAATACGAAAATCATCTTTAGAAGATTGCTATATCTATTAGTTTTGTGCAAGTGTTCCGTTGGTTTTGTCTCTGTATGTTATGCTACTGTCTAAGTAATGTTATATAATGTTACACTATTGTTATATTTCATTAAGTTTCTTACCTCAAGTGAATGAGCAATTATTGAATCGGGTGTAAAAAGTTTTCTATTGTTGTTGCACATTTAAATTAAATTATGCTAACTGTTGACTCTCTATCTTAATTTCTATTACAGGCTGAAATGCCTGCAGATAGTGGTTACCCTGCTTATTTGGCGGGCACGTTTAGCCTCATTTTATGAACGAGCTGGGAAGGTCAAATTCTTGGTGGGCCAGAGTGTATTGGCAGTGCTACCATTGTTGCTGCTGTTTCTCCTCCTGGAGGAGATTTCTCAGATCCCGTCACATCTGCTACCCTTAGCATTGACCAAGTAACATAGAACATTTTTTAGGATGTTATGAATGGAAAACATGATAATCAGGTGCAATTGTAATTTAACCATGACAGACAGTAGTCCTTTTCATTAGGCAAGTTAATATATGATGATAACATATTCTTATTTTGATTTTGAAGGTCTTCTGGGGGATGGACAAGAAACTTGCCCAGAGGAAACACTTTCCTTCT
>JAOQMQ010000196.1:24654268-24665919 GCA_027563845.1 Erythroxylum subrotundum
GGAAAATGAGGAAGAAGTACATTAGAAGGAGGCTTTCAAGTTTATGCCTTTAGGTGTTTGATAAAATGCCTAAGTGAGCTTGACTTAGGATCTAAGGATTTTGATGGTGTGCATTGGAAAGAGGCTTTCATGTTTACTTAGAGTGAACTTCAATTGTTGCTTAGAATGACAAGTAAAGGCCTAATATGCTTGGATAAAGATGTGCCTAATTATGTTATGAAATGAGTAAGTTTAGATTAAAGGCATTAAATGCCTTAGAAAATGTAAAAAAGAAGCTAATGTGATGGTGTATAAATATGAAATTTACGTTTAAGTAGTAATTTTATTGTATGTCCTTTTTATGTATAAAGGCTCAGGAGCAGTGAATTAAGGAGCCTGTACCCAGGATTGTTGAAGCTAAGAGAGTGTATAACTTCTTTTGAGGTGAGTTGGGGAAGCCATATTTCTCAAATGGGATTAAAACATCTTAAGACATGCTTGATGACTTGAATGTGAATTTTGAACCTAGGCAAAGTATGGTAGAATTGACTTTCAAATGGATGCTAATATGTTTAGGTATTTAATAAATGTCTTTGTTTTGAACAACTATACATTTGAAGTACAAAAGATAACTTTTATTGTATGAAATAATGTTTCAACATGGTTTTTGAAACCGATATTCTTATTACATAGTTTGAGAAATGCTATTGTTTTTAACAACTCTGAGTTTAAAGTGTAAAGAACAATGCTTTATTTTATCAAACTACATTTTTGAATAACTTTGCACTTCGATTGCGAAAGATAACTTTTATTGCATGAAATAATATTTTTGAAATTACTTATGCTTAAATGAGTCATAAATTCTTCGTGTATTTGTTCTCTTTTGGCTTAGAGTCACGACATAGTTTTCATTTTATCAGTTAGACCGATAAATAAAGGCATAGTGCCTTACTTGATTTTTGTAGTTAATTATCATATATGATTTTTGTGATTGGTGAGGAAATGATTGGCAAATCATGTGCTAGGCACAATTGATTATGATTAAGCGACCCTCATACGCTTGACACTGGTACATGAAAGTCGAGTCGTTGTATCGACACCTTTCTACGGGACTTGCGGGTGATTCCACACCTAAGGTCTAGACACCGACGAGGTCATCACCTAGGGTCATGACGCTCTTATCGACTATAGCCCGGACTCACCACGGATGAAAGTCGAGTCAACACCGAGTATCAGTGGGTGTGCACATTAGTTTGGCCGACTAATGGTGTCACACATGCTTGTTTTGGCTTATCCTGATATTGAGTTTCCTATCGAGATTTGATGGATACATATGATATTTTTATGCTTTTGCGTACTGGAATTGGGGCCTATGATCCCCAGATGAGTGATCTAATAGGCTAGGCCTATATGGTTCCTAACTAGTATACATTGAGTTATAGGCTAGGCCTACTTGTTTTCTGAGTGCTGTATGTTTATTTTATAAGATTATTCATATCATCTTGATGTGTATCGAATTCTATTTGTGATATATGATTTTCCTACTCGCTGAGTACCTAGTGTACTCACCCCCCTCCGCTTTCCAACCATGCAGGTTAATTTAGTGAGTTTGAAGCTCTGATTGGATCGTACGGTCTTTTGGTAGTTTCAGGATATTACCGCACGTGGGTAGTTTTTGGCTTTGTACTTTAGTTACGTAGTGGCTCATGAACTATTTTATTATTTTACTGTTTTGTTACTTTGGTCATGTTGATATTTTTTATAATTTTCTAACTTAACTTTTGATTGTTTTGGTTGTTGTAAAAGATTTTATGTATGAACTTTTGATACTGTTGTTAAGATTGCTTTGAGTTGAGATCGCCTGGAGTTGAGATTGTCTTGAGTGGACTAAAGAGTCCTGAAGTTGTGGTTGGATGTGAATATAGAAGTGTGTTTGAAATCGTTTGCAGCTTTTGGGATTTTTAAAATACAGTCGTTATACTACCCAAATTTTTCAAAAAAGAAAAAGAAAAAGAAGAATAGATATTCAGTTAGCCTTGCATATTCGGATTAAGGATACCGTGAGTGTCCTTAGCCCGGTTATACGACGGTTGTCATGGGCCCGATGTGGTACTGGGTCATGACAATTAAATTGGTATCAGAGCCAAGGTTTTGCATTTTCAAAAGTGCTGTTTTCGTTTCAAAAAGTTCATGAGCCTTAGGAGTTGAGTTTGGGTGTCGAAAGTCTTTGGTCGAGAAGATAAGTCTCGGATCGTTAAGTTGACGTCCTTAACAGTCGGATGATTTCGATCTCGATCAGAGTACATGTCGACATTCCTTGGGATGTTGGGGTATCGGATAAGCTAGGCTTAGCTTGATCTCTTTTATTAAACAATGTCCTTTTCTTTAATTTATAAGGATAAAATGGTTGGATGAGGAAGGGGAAGTTGTCACTCAGTTGGACCTTTGCGACCTAAGCCAGAGGATATTAGTCATCCCCTGAAGTCGTTAGATCCCCCTCTCATTATAGTCACTCCTCTTGGAGAGTAACTGGCTTGTGATGAAGTATATACAGCTTGTACGATAAAGATAGGCGATGTTTTATTAGAGGCAAATCTTATTCCCCTCGATCTTTGGGATTTTAAGGTGATATTAGGGATTGACTGGTTAGAAAGGTATCACGCTAGGGCTGACTGTTTTAAGAAAGAGGTAGAGTTTGAACCTCAGGATGGAGTCCCGATTAAATTTACTAGTGACCGAAGAGTATTAACGAATTATTTGATATCGGTGATCAAGGCTAAGAGGTTGACTCGTCAGTGATGCTAGGCATTCCTTGCACATGTGATTGACACTTCGGCACAGAGGGTTGAACTGGGTGATGTCCCTATTGTGCGTGAGTTCCCCGATGTTTTTCTAGAGAAGTGACTTGGATTGCCACTTGATTGGGAATTTGATTTCACTATTGACTTAGTCTTGGGGACGACACCAATATCTATACCACTGTATCACACGACACCAACATAATTGAAATAGTTGAAGATTCAATTACAAGAGTTGTTGGATAAGGGCTTCATCAGACCAAGTCATTAACCTTAGGGAGCACCAGTATTGTTTGTCCAAAAAAAAAAGATAAGACCCTCCACTTATGTGTTGATTATCGACAGTTAAATAGGGTTACCATCAAGAATAAATACCCATTTTCCAGGGTCGATGATTTATTTGATTAGTTAAGAGGAGCTACAGTATTAAAAAAAATAGATATGAGGTCTAGGTACCGTTAATTGAAGATTGATGTGAATGATGTGCAAAAGACTGCCTTCCAGATGAGGTATGGACACTATGAATTTTTGGTAATGCCATTCGGATTAATAAATGCACCTGCAGTATTTATGGAATTCATGAACAGGGTGTCCCCTCCTTATTTAGATCAGTTTATCATAGTCTTCATTGATGATCTTCTGATTTACTCTAAGAATGAAGAGGAGCATGCTAGACATCTTCGGATTATGCTACAAATACTTCGCGAAAGACAGTTGTATGCGAAATTCTCAAAGTGTGAATTTTGGCTGAGGGAGATAGGATTTCTTGAGCATGTTGTATCAGAGGAAGGTATTTTAGTAGATCTGAAGAAAGTGGAAGCTATATTTGAATAGGAACAACCCAAGAATGTGACAGAAGTCTACAACTTTTTGGGATTAGCTAGTTATTATCGGAGGTTTGTTGAGGATTTTTTCGTGCTTACAAATCCTTTGTTGAGGCTTACCCGGAAGGGAATAAAATTTTAGTGGGATGACAAATGCGAGGTGAGTTTCCAAGAGCTGAAGAAACGATTGACATCTACACCAGTGCTGGCTTTACCTACCCAAGGGGCTGGGTATGAGGTATATAGTGATGCCAGTCGCCAGGGACTTGGCTGTGTACTTATGCAGGCGGGGAGAGTGATCGCGTATGCTTCTAGACAGCTGAAAAAGCATGAGTTAAATTATCCCACACATGATTTAGAGCTTGTAGTGGTATCAAAGCCGATACCCGAACCGTTGTGCCAGCTAGGCTAGACCTCAAAGAGGGCTGGGCCCTAAGGAGGTGGAGAGTATGAGATCCCACATCGGTTAGAGAGGGGAATGAAGTACGCCTTATAAGAGTACAGATACCTCTCCCTTATAGACGCGTTAAGAGTGTGAGATCCTACATCGGTTTGAGAGGGGAACGAAATACGCCTTATAAGGGTACAGATACCTCTCCCTTACAGACGCGTTTTCCATGGCCTAATGCACTAGATCCCATCAGAACTCCGAGGTTAAATGTGCTTAGGAGAGAGTAGTACTAGGATGGGTGACCTCCTAGGAAGGCCTTGGAAAAAGCAAAACCGTGAGGGCTTTGCTGGGCCAAGGCTCAAAGCGGACAATATCTGTAAGCGGGTGATCTGGGATGTTACAAGTGGTATCAGAGCCAGTACCCAAACCATTGTGCCAGCTAGGCTGGACCCCAAAGAGGGCTGGGCCCTAAGGGGGTGGAGAGTGTGAGATCCCACATCGGTTGGAGAGGGGAACAAAGTATGCCTTATAAGGGTACGCATACCTCTCCCTTACAGACGCGTTTCTTGTAACATCCCAGATCACCCGCTTACAGATATTGTCCGCGTTAGGTCTTCACCTAGCCAAGCCCTCACGGTTTTGTTTTTTCCGAGGCCTTCCCAGGAGGTCACCCATCCTAGAACTACTCTCATCCAAGCACATTTAACCTTGGAGTTCCGTTGGGATTGGGTCCATTAGGCCATGAAAAACGCGTCTGTAAGGGAGATGTATCCGTACCCTTATAAGGCGTACTTCGTTCCTCTCTCCAACCGATGTGGGATCTCACACTCTCCACCTCTTTAGGGCCCAGCCCTCTTTGGGGTCCAGCTTAGCTGGCACAACGGTTCGGGTACTTGCTCTGATACCACTTGTAACATCCCAAATCACTCGCTTATAGATATTGTTCGTTTTAAACCTTGGCCCAGCCAAGCCCTCACGGTTTTGCTTTTCCAAGGCCTTCTCAGGAGGTCACCCATCCTAGTACTACTCTTTCCTAAGCACATTTAACCTTAGAGTTCTGATGGGCTGGGCTAAGGCTCAAAGTGAACAATATCTGTAAGCGGGTGATCTGGGATGTTACATCCCAGTCACGGGTTGCATATACAAATTACTCGATCTTCTCCTGAAAGGTCTAGTGAATAAGAGGGGAGGTATTTCCTTATTAAACAAAATGCTCTAAATAGGTCTTATAACCAACTCTATATATTGTTGTAGATAACTAATTTGTTCTCCAAAGTTTTCTGACAAACCTTTGATGATTGATATGATGTTTAACAATCTACGTAGGGGCCTAACAGATGGTAATTGTTATACCAAATTTGTGTTCCTTTCTTATTATTGATGATAACTTTCATTGCATCCTTAACTTCTCTTTAATTTGATTTTGTTAGGTTTTGGCAAATAGAACTCTTTCTTATTGATCTTGGACCTGGTGGCATTTCAATAAAAGAGAGTTAAACTATTCCATTTTACTGCCGTATACTATTAAATGGTAATTATCATAATAATAGTTGACTATAATTGGCATGACAAAGACAAAGAGACTATACTTGAGGTAAGATAGTAAGCGTACTTGTGAATGAAAATTTCTAGTTTCTTTATAATTGTTCATACCTATTTATTACGTTGAATTGACGTAATGAATGTAGAAGATTCAATGTTAGTTTTCATATTAAGATCAAAGCAACATAAATAGAAGATCTTATATGTATAAATATATCGCAACATGCATAATAAGGGTTAAATGAAATCCTAAATATAGGACTACATGAACCTTCTAAGTTTAAGCGAAATCTACTATAATAATTCATAAAAGGAATTGATGTTTTCTTAGGGAAGCTTTGATTTGATAGAACTTTCACTCAAAATACTTAAGAATATGAATTGTGTGTCATAATAGAGAGTGCAGTTGTAACTTAAGAATTCCAATCAATCTAGAAAACTAGAGTTAATCATTGAACCAAGATAAATTTAAGCATATGAAAATTTTAGGGGGATTATTATCTAGATCTTATTTATCAATTAATTGTTTACTTATGAATGTTACTTTAGTTTGGTGTTACTAAATTGTCATTTCAATTTATTTAATTATTTCCTTGGCTTAATCATTCAATTTATTAGATTAGATAATATACAAACGATTAGTACTAATAATTACGGTCCTCATGGTCGACAATCAACTCACTAAGGTATACTATAGAAATAGTTGTACTTGCCTTGGGTGATTTCTTTAGTATTGTTTGTATTTTATTTATTTACATCACATCAAGTTTTTGGCTATGTTAACAAGAACTAAAATATTAGAAAAACTTTATTTTTATTAGTCTAATAAGCTTTTTGTTTATTTTTATTTATTTGTTTTATTTTAGAACGAACATCTTTGAGATTATGGTTACGGATAAATTTCAGGTTTAAGTTCTTTGCTATATGATGAGGAGTAGACCTAGAGCACCACTTGAGCTAGATGAATGTTGCTTTAAAATCTAAAAGAAAGAAACTTGAGAGTTCAAATGCAACTATCAAGCATAATGGCAGGTCAACGAGAAAATCACAGTATAAGCGATAATGGTAGACCGTATCCCACCGGGATTGAGCTTAGTATTACTCGGATGAGTGTGAAGGACAACAGCTTCGATTTTAAGATAAACATGATTCAAATGGTTCAATAGTTGGTGGAATTTGATAGGCTATTAGATGAAGATCCCATTGTAAATTTTTGGAAATCTACGACATGTTCAAGCTTGATATAGTTTTAGAGGATACTATTTGATTGAGATAGTTCCCTTTCATATTGAGGGACCGAGCTACATTATAGTTAAAGTCATTACCTTCAGGATCTGTCAGCATATGGAATAGACTATAAAAATGAATGATATTGAAAGAAGTCGTACCTGAAGGTTGCTCAAACATTTCTTCTCCTCACAGACAGCTCTTTCAGGGGAAAGGGAGGTGATATATAACAGCTTAAGTTTGTACACTTTCATTGATAAACTACAGGGAACATTACGGTTCTCATGTAGTATTGTTATTATCATAGAGACGGCATTGTCATACTTTCAATAATTTGCAATTTTTCTTTCGTAATAATTAATAATATTCCCCTCAGCTTGTGTGCAAGAACAACAATCTGTTGGGATGTCTCAAAAAATAAGCTTTCCTTTACTAAAGACGACAATGAGTTCATAAAGTTTTGTGACAATGATGATTGTTTAAAAACACAGCAAAGCTTCAATCTTAAGTTCCCTAATTTTCAGAATCGACTTTAATATTAGAAAAGTTGATGGTAAATACACTAGTTTCGGTTGGAACTTAGCTTTCGGAATCATTGCTACCATCTTCTGCACTTTAATTAACACACTCCACTTTTTCAATCTTCTTCTTCTGGTCCACAATTAATCAAAATAACTGGCAATACTTTATTCAAAAGTGGTTCAAGTCACCGATAATTTGGCACATAAGTCGCACACCCTTGATTATGTAAAGCTCTTCCTTCCGTCTTTCGATCCCGTTCTTCTTCTCGCAAGGCAAACATATAACTTTCTCCTATTCGTATTTCCCCATTCCATCAATTCAAAAGCCTTTAATTGTTTCACAGATAATGACCAGGCGATCGCCTAACTGATAAGAGAAAAGGAAAGACAAGAACTTTATAGGCTGCCATCATCTGATCATTATAGGACAAAATATTCCTCGTCATTGGGGAAAAAGAAAAGCTTCGTGTGTCCCACATGATTTTTCAGTCGAGACCATCTTCCTAGTTGAAACAATGATGTGGAGTTGGGTTGTTTTTGGCGATTGGATGTTGAAGCCTCCAAATAAAATTATTGGATCTTAGGTTAGGTTGACTCAAATAGGGCCTGGGCTAGCTTGAGTCCCAGGAGCATGGAATCATTAATTAACAAACATTTGTGACTTGTCGATGTAACATTCATCCACGTATATCCTTTCGAAACCACAAGTGAAACTGTTTATGGTTGTGTTCCCTCCTTCCATTTTAACTCATCAAACCCTCCGCTCTCCCGCCCTCTGCATTTTCATCTCTTCAATGGCGTCCCCATCTTCACCTCCGAATCCGCCTAACTCCGTTTATCCGGGTCGGATCCGGGTCCTCAAACAGGGGTCCGTTAAGCTTGTGGGTCCTGTTGTCTACTGGATGTTTAGAGATCAACGGGTTAGAGACAACTGGGCTTTTATTCACGCCGTTGATCAGGCCAACAAGAACAACGTACCTGTAGCTGTGGCTTTCAATTTGTTTGACCAGTTTCTGGGTGCTAAAGCGCGCCAATTGTGTTTCATGTTAAAGGGTTTGCGTCAGCTTCAGAGATGCATCGATGAAACGCTCCAAGTTCCTTTCTTTTTGTTCAAGGTCAGTTTTTCGTTTTAATCTTCATGGTGTTTCTTAATCTGTTCGTTGCTTTATTATTATTATTATTTTTATAGAAATAGTTGATAGATTGAAATTGGAAAATGAATGTACTTTGCAGTGAATGCTAGTGGGAATTTATGTTTTTACTGGGATTTATCTTTATAGGGAGAAGCTGAAGAGACTATACCAAAATTCTTGAGAGAGTGTGGGGCGTCCCTTTTAGTTACTGATTTCTCTCCTCTTAGAAAGATTCGTAAATCTAAAGATGAGATTTGCAAGAGAACAAGTGATTCATTGACCATACACGAAGTTGATGCTCATAATGTGGTACCAATTTGGGCGGCATCAGATAAGTTGGAGTATAGTGCAAAGACTATAAGAAGTAAGATAAACAAAAGGTTACCAGAGTTCCTCATTGATTTTCCTACATCACAAACACCAACTACGAAGTGGGTTGCTGCTCCAAATCAGGTCATTGATTGGGATGATCTCATTGCCGAAGTCACAAGGTTAGATTTTTTATTTAATGGGAGTTGCTCAAAGTTTGATGTTTTTTTTTCTTTTGAAAATTTTATGATTTCGTGTCTAGGAAAGGGGCAGAAGTCCCTGAAATTGAATGGTGTAAACCAGGAGAAGATGCTGGCATGGAGGTTTTGATGGGAAGTAAAAATGGATTCTTGACAAAAAGGTTGAATGATTATTCTACTAATAGGAATAACCCATTGAAACCTAAAGCACTCTCTGGTCTCTCTCCCTATCTTCATTTCGGGCATATATCTGCTCAACGTTGTGCCTTGGAGGCGCGTAAAGTAAGGAAGCTTTGTCCTCAGGTTCGTGGGCCTAAATCTTGGATTCATCAATTTTGTTTCTTTTAATGTTTCACTGGCATTTTTGTATGTTCTAATATCCATCATGTTGCACTTGTGGCGACGGTTTAGTACATCTTATTCAAGCTTGTTATGTCTTCATCTGTTTGGTGCTCTGAAGTCAGTTGATTCTTTTCTAGAGGAGTTAATTGTGCGTAGAGAACTTGCTGATAACTTTTGTTACTACCAACCCCATTATGATTCATTACAAGGAGCATGGGAGTGGGCACGTAAGACCTTACAAGACCATGCTTGTGACAAGCGAGAGCAAATTTATTCGTGAGTCTTGTTTGATTCATTTGGCTTTTTATTATGTCAATTTTCTATCTTGAATGCCACCTCTTAAGCTTCTTATGTTCTTTGAGTCATAGGACTGAGCAGTTAGAGAAGGCACAAACGACTGATCCTGTAAGTTCACTCTTTGAGAAGGTTTATACATTCTTTTTTATAAAGTTAGTAGTAGTTAGTTTGAGCTTTGCATTATTAAATATATGACTTTTGAGTATACCATATTAATAATAAAAACAAGATTATCTTTCTTTCAAAATTTTGCCAATATTGACTTAGGTTTAATTGTATTAATATTGAATTATTCAGCTTTGGAATGCATCTCAGCTAGAGATGGTTCACTATGGAAAGATGCATGGTTTCATGCGGTAAGTAACTTCTTGAGCTCTTTACTTTGCCTCCTATTTGCAACTTCTAACATTACATTTTCATGTTTGTTTTCATTTTCATGGAAGCAGTGAATGATAATAAGTGAAAAAAATGTGTAACCAAGATAACGCATTGGATTCAAAGCAACCAGTACATGGTAATTAAGTATCAAATATTGCTAGAATGAAAAGCATATGAGCATAATAATGCTATTTAAAGATACTAAAGCACTTCACCTTGGATATGCTTGATTGATATCGAATTGCGTATTTCTATGCTCGTGAATATGCAATACTAATTGTTGTTGCTTATAGGCATTGAGAATAGATGCAAGTGTTTGTGCACCAACCTGCTTTGCTTTAGTTTTAGTTATGGAATAGAAAAATCCTAAGTTTAGGTTTTGCCCTTTGCTTTAAGTTACAAAACATATTTTTGGTCCTATAGGTTTAAGATTTTTCCTATTTAAGTTCTCCAATATAAAAGGTTCCTATTGTAGTTCTTCATTCTTAATGTTTCGGCATGTTAATCTTTTTTAATGGAAAATCGATGTTACACACCCAAAATATAATATGGGTAGACGAATCAATTTTTACTAGGTCCATCCAAACACGTGTTAAATATTTAAAAATTAAAGAAAAACTTAAATTAAAATAAATAATATTTAAAAAGATTAACAATCTAATCCTAAAAATTAACAATCTAAGCTCTTAAACATGTTTCTATCTACTTTCTCCTACAAAAGATGTGAAAACCTTAATAAGGTCGTTGTGCTTCACCTTTGGGGATCTACCTCTAAGAACAACGGAGTCACAATGTGAATCTCGGTGGCAATTGCTAGTTTTCCTTTCTGACCAATCTCTTGCCCTTTTGATTTCACATTGGCTCCACCCTTCTTGACATTGAATTTACCAACTTTAGTCACCTCTTCAATTCTTGAAATAATGCCACTTACAAGCCTCTAATGGTAAATCTTGACTCTTCTTTTTCATCCCTCTTCTTCTCTTTAAACAAAGTGACAAATTGAAACCCTCCAATAGAGATATCAAACTGCATCTTTAACTTTGATCTTACCATCTTGGGAGTGTTGTGATTATATAAAATAATTGGTTTCTTTTAGCCTTTTTGCATTTAGTCTTTGTTTTGATTTGAGATTTTCAGAGTGTGATCTTTGCCTTGCATATGGTTTATTGGTGAGTGTAACCAATACTTGTCTTTTTATCACTTGGTTAGTATGGATTGGGATGGGTATTGAACTTACACCATGGTTGGTCATTCAAAGGGGATGCACATATTGCGTATGTTGGTGGCACGTGGACCAACTTGAAGTTATAGATGCACACAAATTTTGTTTCGGGATGTCAGAGATATTTTTAGGGACATGACAAAATGTGATGACATAAAGCGTATATTTTTTAAAGTACATGAAAGTTTTCAAGTCTGAACTGGGAAATGACAATACTACCTTAAAAATTGTTAGGTTGGTTGAGTAGTTATATAACATTATAGTGAAGGGTCTTAAAGAGATGGAGATTTATGCTTCTCATTTAGATGTAAGGGTGTCTTTATTGAAAAAGTTGAAGTTGAAGAGGGCAATGGGTCATTTTCAAGTGTAGTAGGTGTTGTTGTACATGAGCAACAACTAACCATAGTGTTCCAACCATAGTAGTTAATAGCGGATAGCGGCGCGGAGCGGCCGACCCCGAAAACGCTATAGCGGAATAGCGGATAGCG
>JAOQMQ010000196.1:24666019-24678202 GCA_027563845.1 Erythroxylum subrotundum
GCCGCTTTAGCGCCGCTTTTACCGCGACACCAAACCGCTCCGCTACAAGGGTCTCTGTAGCGGATAGGTGCCGCTCCGCTCCGCTCCTCCGCGATAGCGCCGCGATCGCCCGCTATTAACTACTCTGGTTCCAACTACTTAAGTCTTTGAGAGTGAAAGTTCCCAAAAAGCAACAGTACATGTGACTGATACAATTTCAAAAGATAATTGGGGATGATGAAGGTGATGCTCATAATCAAGCTAAGGAGTTAGAAGTAAGAGGTGAAGAAGGATGTTAGGATGAACTTTTGTGAAGAAGGTTTTGAGATGGTGTGTCAACATATGATAATTGAAGAAGAATATTATTTTTTGATCATGTAGGTTCAGAACTATGTGGAGAAGTATTCTTTGACATTATTAATTCTCAAAATATGGACATAGTTATTAAATTGTGTTTTTGTTTTAGCACAAAAAATAATAAAATGGAAAAATATTTCAAAACGACTTATTGAATGAAGTCAAGTCACACAAGAGAAATCATTAACAAAAGTAACAAAATATTGAAACCCAAATTTGAACACAATAGGATATACCCCAAACATCAGAATGTATTAACGCAAAAGGAAAACTAGTTCATTTAGTAACACGAGAAAGCGAAGATAGGTGATGATGTTTATCAAATTGATAGCACTCACAATTTTAGTAAAGTACATTATAAAACTGATGACATAACTTCTTCAATAAAGGTAAAGATGGATGTCCTAATTGATAATGAGTTTCAAAGGAAGTTAAGACATTGAAATAAGCAATGGGTCTTGGCATCTAGGTATCCAGAATGTAGAGTTCTCCTGATTCAAGTATTTTACTAATAATCCTTTTTGTCATAAGATTTTGAATAGACAATGATTAGGAAAGAATGAGATATAACAATTTAGGGAACGTGAGTTTACTCCCTGATGGTAAATTAAAGGAAAATCTTGGTAGCTTCAAGAAAAATAATGGAGTATAGTTAAATAGTGTGTTAGAACCAATAATAGAGGAAGTAGATCTATCAACTAAACTAGCATGGAAAGGTGATGAGCGCTTTTTGAAAAATAGAAAAAATATTGAAATTACTTGTCATATGACCTAAGGTACAATCGATGACCCATTGTGAGGAATAGGAAAGAAGATTAGTAAGTGTTACTTGAGTCAACAATAACAGTGATAAGGTGAAATGAACTCTTTAGTGTTTTTTTGGTACCAGGAGAATTGAGCAAATTCATTTGCAATAACTGTAATTGTCTTCTGAATAGATGAGCTAGGTGTAGTAGTGATAGCTACGTCATAAGCTAAATGAGATTTTGTTACAGACTTACAGGTCTTATGGGAGAACCAACCCCAAAAGCTAGCTTAAATGGTAGGGGAGCCCATAAGCCTATAAACCCCATATCAACCTCTTTTATTACTGATGTGGGACAATTAGACCATAACATTTCACCACGCTTTGCAGCATAGGCACCGACGGGTTGGCTGTGTGCTAAACTTTTTCTAGTCCCTGGCGAATACTGCTATATTGGCGTCACCACCCACGCACCCACGGGTTGGCTATGCACTAGATCTTTTCTAGCCCTGGATGAACACTGCAATACCGACGTCCTCACCCGTAGGCTAAGCACGAGGATTTGAAGGAGTGGTGTTAGCTCTAATACCAATTGCTATAGGTCTTATGCGAGAACCAATCCCAAAAGCTAGCTTAAAGGGTGGGAGAGCCCATAAGCCTATAAATCCCATATCAGCCTCTTTTATTACCAATGTGGAACAATTAGACTGTAACAGATTTCTAATATTTATTTTGCAGCTTCCAATTCATGCTTTTGGTGTGATCTGTGTCATGACAATATTGACAAATAATTCTTCCTTCAGCCTAATTCTTATTGTCCTAATTTACCTCTTTTATTAGTATTTTTATAAGATGATTTTCTAGTGTTATATCCATTAGTCTAACTCACAAGAGTTGAAATAGGAATATCTTTTTTAACAGAAACATCTAAAGCCTCTGAGTGGATATCTGCCCCCATGATCACTCGTCGTTTTACTTTTTGATGAACTAAGGAATAAGCTTCTACAAATTTTGATAAAGAAGTAGCTAGAATACGACTACTAACTTGATCCAAATTATGATCAAGATCAACAAGAAAGATAGAAAAAATATGTAATATTTTTTCTATCTTTTTAATACAAGTCATATCTTTTGATCTTCGATAATTAAGCTCCATAAAAATTGAGTTTAACTCATTGTAATTATCTACTAGAGACTGACCACTGTGATATAATTGGAAAGACTTTAGTAGTTCATGGACTTGAAAAGAATTAGATATTTCTAGGTAACTTCTTTCTACAACTTCCTATATTTCCTTTGCTGCTTCACAATATGCACAAAGTATGACACTAGATAATCTCATTGAATTTATCAATCAAGATTTTATTAGTGCATCTTTAGCCTTCCATTCATCATAGTTTGGATCATCTTCTTAGGATGCAACTTTCTTTCGTTGGCCTCCTTTTTTTTTTTTCTTCCAGCAATATCTATTTCCAAAGTAAACTCGATAGTTAGCGCCATCCAATTTAATATAGATGGATGAAGTAGCATCTTGAATGTCATGGTGGATATCTTTTTGCTATCAGAAGATTCAGCCTCAATTTTGGTTGACATATTGTGGTGTGGCTAGTGGGTTTAGGGAAGAAAGTGGCTGGGTTTTCATAAGAAAACAATGGCTAGGGTTTTAAGAAGAGTAGAGGTGGCTGAGATTCACAGAAAGAAGGAAGAATTAGAGCTCAAAACTCTAATACCAAGTGAATATGCAAGATAATTCTTTCATATATTTCTATGGTATATATAGTAACAAATCAATCATATGGCTGTATGTGTATTCTTCTTAAATTAAGGGATACTATACAGGAAATATGCAAAAGTAAGAAAAAAAAAACAAAGAAGCATGGCCAACTTATAGTAGATACTCAACAATCTAGAGTTAGTGGACCATCTTGATACAAATGTTGAACAACTATGATCTTCTTTTGTGATGATACTGATGTTAATAGATATTGGGTTTTTGTATTTTGGATTTAGTTAATGAGGTTATGCCTTTTGGATTGTTAGCTATTAATGAGGTTATGCTTTTTGGATTGTTAGCTAACTGGTATACTAATATTTTGATATTGGCAAAACAATATTAATCCATTATGATTGTCAACATATTTAGGGTGTTTATATCCTTGTTTATTTTCATCCATGTGCGTAAACATTATTGATTAATATAATCATAATAGGCATAATTTTTGTTTTCATGATGAACGTAGGCTGCTCTA
Source organism: Erythroxylum subrotundum (assembly GCA_027563845.1). Taxonomy (NCBI): domain Eukaryota; kingdom Viridiplantae; phylum Streptophyta; class Magnoliopsida; order Malpighiales; family Erythroxylaceae; genus Erythroxylum; species Erythroxylum subrotundum. The sequence goes on from JAOQMQ010000196.1 coordinate 24,669,350, forward strand.
TGTTCGATACTGATTTCTTAAACCCTAGTTTCAAACATTAACATGGGCTAGTATACGTTTATGTGTGAGGTCGTGTTTGAATTTCTAAACTTTTTATGTCGAAATAGGAACATGACATGCAACATGTCGTGTTTGAGGTTGTGTTCAACCAAAGATATTTTTTTCCTCTTATTTTCATGTGTAAAACACTTCAATCCTCGGCTAAAATTATCCCCGAAAGCAATATGCCACCTGTATCCTTATAATCTTGTAAAGAAATTGTACCCTTATAAATCTTGAAACTTGTTATCATGATGTAAGTTGTGTAATTGCATGTTATTAGCTATTCAATTGCAAAAATAATTAGCAATTTAAACAATGAAAGAAACAAATACAGATATTACAAGAGCAAAATATACGTAATTTATTAGCGTACAAGATACAAACAAAAGAGGAAGCAATTATGGTCCCTTTGTTCTATTGGACAACGTTCAAAATATTTCATTTGGTCCAATGTACAATACAAGCAACTTCTGCTTCCTCTGACTAACTCAATAAGGTGATACATCATTCTCTAATGTTTTTTTACTTCTTGTTCATACATCATATTATTCCTCAACAACTCATGAATGATTTGGATAGCTCTAGGACACATAGGTGGATTGATCCATTTGCAAGAAAAATTGCCTGTGCCCTACCTCAAAGCACAAAATCTCAAAAATTAAATATATTTGAGTAACCTACTTGCATAAATTTTTTTCACCAGACAAAATCACGAAAATTAAATATATTTGTGTTGGTTACTTGCATAACTTTTTTTATAAGAGATAAATCTTACATGGTACATTTCATATGAAGAATATTTGATTGATATATAGCTCATTTCTTCCTTGGATTCCTTTTTGTGCAAGAAAGTTTTGTCACTGACATTCTTGCATAGTCTCAAATAAGGAGATATATATGTAAAAAACAAAACCCCTGCTCTTACACATTGTAATTCTAGCCACCATTTCTTCTTTCGCAATGAGATTTGTTCTTATTTTTCTGGAAAAATATTGGTTCTCTACATATTGTTATGGAAAGTGAGTTTTTGTATTTAAATTTCAAGGCGTATTAGTTAAGTTGTTTTAGCTTTTAACTTTTTACACGTGTTTAGATGCGTCTAATAAAAATTGACGTGTCTATCCATATTTTATTTTGGGTTTGCCATATCGACTTTCTGTTAATTTCTATTACCGGGAGTACTTAATTGAACCAAAACAATGAGACAAAAGACTGGATCAAAAACCTTTTATGTTAAAGGACTTGAATGGAAAAAATCTTAAAATTAGAGAGCTAAAATTATATGACTGTCACTTTGCTTTAAACTTTTGTTTATCCTGTTGAACTAATCTTCAGAAACTGAGATAATTATGTTATTTGCATTTGGTGTTAATTCTGCAGTATGTATTGGGCAAAGAAAATTCTTGAATGGACAAGAGGACCTGAAGAAGCCCTCTCAATATCCATATACCTAAACGACAAGGTAAATTTAACAAATATTTTCCTTGCTTGTTTTATTATTAGAAGATTTGATCAATGGTTCTATTGCAGTATGAAATAGACGGGAGGGATCCAAATGGTTATGTTGGTTGCATGTGGTCAATATGTGGTGTTCATGATCAGGTATGTAGTGATCTCTCTCTTTATCTCTGCATTTGTAGGTAAAAGAGTAATTAAACAAAAATTGAATAAGATAGTGCCTGAAGGTTCACAAGCTGCCAAATTTTTATTCCATAAGGGCTTATTTGGGATATATGATTAGCTTCCACTGATCTAAGGTGCTTTCTGTCTGCACCTGTTAAGTTTATCTTGTTCCTCATCATGCACTATAAAGCATTTATTGATTTGAAAATCTACTTATGAGTAATTGCCTCAAAATAATTGAATGAGCTCCACTGTTTCATAAAACAAGTTAATTAAGTGTGTGTTAAATTTGGTTATTGTTAGGGATGGAAAGAGAGGCCCATTTTTGGGAAAATACGTTATATGAACTATGCGGGGTGCAAGAGGAAATTCGATGTTGACGCCTATGTAGCATATGTGAAGAGGCTTGTTGGTGAAATTAAGAAGAGAAAAGCTGAAACTGGGCTCACTAGTACAAAGGCTAAGGAACTTCGCTTGTAGTATAACCTAGGATCGCTCTTTCTCAATTTTCAAGCAATTGCTGCATTGATGTGTTAATTGTTTTATTGTTATTGTTTTCTCTTGATTACCAGTACTCTAAATGTTTCCTCCTCCCTCCTTTTCCTTATTGTAGTAGGACATCAGATAGCACTCTGTTAGAATTAGGACTGTACAACCTAATCAATTCGTTTTTCAACTGTCTCATTTCATGACTGTGTATGTAGAGCCCAGCCTAAGCATCATGTATGATGTATTCCAGGTACTATATCCGCATTCAGTTTCATTTTGCCTTGCCATGAAAAAACAATTTATTATCATACCATCAATCATGTCGTTTGCAGCATGAACTGAGAAGCTCCAAAATTCGTGGTCACAGCCCAGCTTCTCAAGTCGCTAGATGCATGTCTCAGCACTGAATCACTGTAGGTGACGAAGAAAATAAGTAAAATCAGATTGACTCCACAACTACGAAGAAAATAAGGATATAAGATGCCCTTTTGGTAGCATTAACTTTCAGAGCTTACAACAAACTTTTGGTAAGCATTAAATAGAGGTATTTAAGAAACAGGTTCTGGAGTTGAGACCTTAAAGAGGGAAAGTCACATACCCAAATGAAAATAACAAAGCAACTGACTTTAGTTATCCATGAGGGGCCAAGAACAACTCGAATACCCATCAACAGGCTTCCGTCTCGACCTCATTGAATGAGGAGCTTGAGAGTGCAGCCGTCCCAGTCGCATGGAAAGTTGCACGTGGCATCATTAGTACATGGATATTCATCCTTAGCCTTTGCTGAGTTTTTCAACTCCAAAGTTGCCAAATTTCAGGGTGGTTCTATTCTTCCAGTCTACTGTCGACGGGAGTAACAAGATGATCTTGCAGAAGACCATTAAAAAGTTACTTGGCAGTCCTTAATCCTTAGTTTGCAAAGACTAGAAGTGAACATGAGATTTTCTATGTTAGCCTGACTGCCAAAAACCCAGCTGAAGAAGAATAACATTTAAACTCTGCGCAAAAGGAGATTAGTAAATAGATACCAATTTTCTTTTCAAAAAAAAAAAAAAAATAGATACCAATTTTTAATAAGCACTTGTTGCCCCAAAAAGATAAAAATTTACTTGCATCCTGAAAAATGATTAATCAAACTAAATTGCAGGACAAGTGAAAAACTGATCGAATATGTTGGAGCTCAAGGATTAAATAATATGATCGAAGGTATGTGAAGGAAAAGCTATATGCCCAAAATTACGCAAAAAACTGAAATCTTCTAACTTTAAATTCATAACCTCTATTATGGGATAAAAGCGTGATAAGTGCCCCGTTGTTTCTTCCTCGGCTGGAAGAAGCAAGGTGAAAGTACATGAAAAGTCGTTAAAGAGAAGTAGCAACTTCTCATCTGGTACGATTACCTTATAAATGTCAAGTTTCTTTTTTCAAATCTCATATTAGTCACATCAATCATATCATCAATTGGTAATTTAGATACCTGAAAAAACCCAAACTACCAGTAAGTAACACATACAATAAAATACTGAATATAATATATAATAACGAAATACTGTATATGGTATGCCAGTATTATAATGACATATGGAAGGAGGCCAAGCTTCAGCAGCTTAAGACCATTTTCACCTTCAAACTTCTCAGAATAAATGAATCTCTTAATGCTGTGATGTTTTTCCTGTCAGTTTACCTCACTGATTATTGTTATTTTGACTATATTAGAGCAGCTCATATGATGCAGTGTTTAAGAAATTGTAATGACATCTCTTTTAACCTACTTTGCTAGTTAGTCGTTGTCCTTAAATTAGGAAAAGTTAAAAAGAAAATGTATGTAGCAGGTAAGATAATTTGTTGCCTTGTACTATATGAACATGTCAACTCTATAAGAGCTTTCAGAAAATCCTTCTACCTTCCTGTCCTCTTTTTTGGACATAAAATGTAGCATATGGCATCATAGCTTCTCTAATCTTAGAGGGTCTGCGTCTATAAGTTAAAAAAGAGAGAAAACCAGCAAGCTTCTTCTCTAAAAGACCCATAAAAGTAAGACTCCACTCATGGCCTCCTGTAATACACCATCCCTTTCACCCCCTGTTTTCATTGGTAAAATCTATTACATTTAGTTTATCAAGATGATAACTTATTTGAGAGGCTTTAGTTTGTGGGAATAGGTTGAAATAAAGAAAGAATCCCAACTTTTAGGAAACAACCTAACTCTCAATCAAATGAGAGCTAATAAAGTAGGAAAAGCTCTAAGAACTTTGTCTCATATTCATGTTGTAGGCCCAAAGTCAAATTTTCAATAGGATTATTTATGGCTTATGAAACATCAAAAGAGGCTTGGGACAAAAAAAGGCCATGTATATAGGGAGTGATAAAACAAGAAGAATTCATATTCTAAATTTGAAGAGGGAGTTTGAAGTTTTGAGAATAAAAGACAATGAAATCACTAAAGAGTTTGCATATAGACTCGTGGAAGTTGATAACAAGTGACGGGCTATCAGATCAAAGGGTTGTAAAGAAAGTTCTGGTGCACTTGTGTGAAAGATTTGAGCCTAATATTTCTTCTTTGGAAGACCTAAAGGATTTGTCTCAAATTTCCTATTTTGAGTTAGTTCAGGCTTTTCAAGTTTAAGAACAAATGAGATCAATTTGACAATAAACTAGTAGTGAATGGGCTTTTATTGCAACACAAAAGGAAAAGCTTCCTAATGTGGGGAGTAGAAGCAATCTGGTGAAAAGAAAGATACGGAGAAGAATGAGGGCCAAGGAAGTAATAATGGAGGCAAAAGGGGATGTTCTCATTTCTTTACTATAAGAAGAAGAGCAACTCAAAAAATCATTATTGATTTAAGTCAAATGTACAATGCAAATCATGCAAGCAATATGATCACATGGAGAGTGTATGTAAGAACAAGAATGATTAGTAGAGGCAGTAGGCATAAAAAAAATAAGCAATAACATTAGAAAGAGAAGTGGCTTATTGCTACATGATATGCAATAAGTCACTATACAATTACTTGGCTTGTTGATAATGGCTATATAAATCAGATAACACCTAATTTAAGCAGATTTAGGGAGATAGATCGATCATATAAGTCCAAAGTGAAGATTGAAGATGGAGGTTTTGTTGATGTCAAAGGCAAGAGAGTTGTTGTTAATCAGACTCCAATAAGTACTAAATAAATTTCAAATGTGTTGTTTGTGCTTGAATTTGTCAAAGTTTACTAAGAGTTGGTCAAACGCTAGAGAAGTATATTCTTTGCATTTTCAAAATATTTCTTGCACCATTATTGATCATGCTGATCATGAGTTGTTGGCTATAAAAATGAAAACCAAAAGCTTTCTAATTAAGTGGAAAGAGACAAATATGCATACCTATACTACTAATAAATCTTTGTTGTGGCATGAGGGATTTGACTATTTTAATTATGTTACATTCAAGCACTCACACTACAAAAGCTTAAATCAAAGCTTTCTTTTCATTTGTGATGAAAAGAATGTGTGTTAAGTTTGTCACTTCAAAAAATAAAATATATTTCCATTTCCTATAAGCAAGGTTTAAAGAGCTTCTAAAAGGCATCAATCGATTCATATTGATGTATGTGGACACTAATAAAGATTCTTCTCTAAATGAAAATAATTATTTTATTTCATTTTTTATTAATGATTTCATAAAGAAGTGTTCGATTTACTTCTTGAAGAAAAAGAACGAAGTTTTAGTTATCTTCTACCATTTTAAAGCAGTGGTGGAGAATCAATGCAATATAAAAATTAAAGTAATTAGAACATATAATGGCTTGAAGTACATCTCCGAAATGGAGTGAAGGAGAGGAAGAATAGAATCCTTATAGAGATGGTAAGTTGCTTGAATTTTAAAATGATGATGCCTAAGTGATTTTGGGAAGAAATAGTTAATACATCAATCTATTTGCTAAACTGACTTCTAATTAAAGATTTGAAGGACAAAAATCCTTTTAAGGCATGTTATGGAGTTAAAACAAATATCTAACATATTAGGGTGATTGGGGGCTTATGTTATTCTCATATGCCAGATGCTAAGAGATAGGCTTCATAAAAAGACTAAAATTAGCATTTTTATGGGACATAGCACAACTATAAAAGGTTACAAAATATTCAATGTAAAGATTGGAAAAGTATTAGTGAGCAAAGATATGTTTGATGAGAATGCAATTTTGAATTAGGATAGTAATGAAGCTAAACTGATTGAAAAGGGTCAATAAATTGGCACTATTTCTTTTGATGAAGTTCAAATTAAAAATAACAAGAACAACAATAACAATAACATCCAGTATGAATTCCCCTACTCTGTGGGGCCTAGGGAGGCCCAATAGTACACAACCTTATCTCTAACTAGTAAAGAGGCTGTTTCCAAAGAAATTCAAATTAAAGAAGATTCAAAATCAAACATTGAAATTCCAATTAGAGGTACTAAGTCTCTTGGATGATATTTATGACAGTGTAATGCAATAATTTTGAAGCCTTTTGATTATATTGAGACTTTAACATTTAATGAATGGAGAGCTAGAATGCAATAGGAGCTCAAAAAGATTGAAAATAATGAAACTTGGAGTTTGGTTGATAGATCAGAACATAAAAAAGTAACAAACAACAACGCAATGAAAGTCCCATTGATACGCGGGGCCTAGAGAGGTTCAGTAGCACGCATCTTTACCTTAACTAGTAGAGAGACTATCTCTAATAGACCCACATGAAGAGAAAATAAATAAATAAATAAGTATCTAAATATGCATATAAATATTAAAATAATAAAAATAAAAATAACTAAAATAAAAAACAAATAAATACGTAATAAATAAAAATATAAAAATAAGTAATAAAATAAATAATACGATAAAAATAGAAGATAAAATAAGTAAATAAATACATTCACAAGAAAGAAGACAGGTAATTAAATAAATCAAACAAGTCATTATAAGAAAATATTTAGGTTAAGTAAGGAAATGTTTATGCTAAATCACTAAGAGGGAAGTACTATATATTTATATGTTTAGGCTAAATATAAGAGGAGAATATTTAAAAGACCTGTGAAAACGACAATGATCTTTGTATGTGAGATCCTTTATACATATCCTAGTACGTTAAATTTTTCTATTGAAGGTCATGCCCTTGATAAGTCCCAACAGTCATATCATTCTTGATCACATCCCTCCAATTCCTCTTAGGCCTTCTTTTTTTCCCTTTTACAATCTTTAAGGATAATCTTCTTTCATCGTCTCATTGAAGCATTTGGGTCTCTCTTCTTAATATGTCCAAACTATCTAAGCCTTGTATCTCTTAAATTTTCATTAATATTACCCACATTTAATTTGTCTCTTACCATTACATTTATGATCTTATTTTTTTTAGTGAAGTTGCACATCTAATAGAACATCCTCATCTCCGCCACCATTAGCTTATGACTATGTACCCGTTGGATGGGCTAATAGTTCATCCTATAGAGCATGGTCGGCCTAATCGTTAAATGATATAATTTATTTTTAATCTTGGGTGATATCCTCTTGTCACATAAAACTCCTGACGCAATTCTTCATTTAAGCCACTCTAATCTAATGCAGTTCATTAATCTCTCTATTGCTTTAGATGATAGATCCCAGATACTTAAAACACTCCTTTTGTGGTATAACTTATGAATCAATCTTTACCTACATATCAATAGCACCTTATAGGCTAAAAAGTTACGTACTCAGTCTTAGTCTTGCTGAAGTTAAAGCCCTTTGATTTTAACTTATCACTTCAAAGTTCTAGCTTGACACTGACACCTTCATTTGTCTCATCCACTAAAACAATGTCATCAGCAAATAACAAACACCAAGGAATATCCTCTTGAATATTCTTGGTGAGCTCATCAATCACTATTGCAAAAAAAAATGAGCCCGATGACGAGCCGTAGCGTAGCCCAATATCGATAGTTAATTAGAATCAAGCTTAATCTGAATGGTTTTGTTAACAAATTTAAAGAATGAATGTTGTGAAGTTACTCACAATAATATGGTATTGATTTCACTAACACATTTACTGCGTTTGCAATATATGACACAGTAAGACTGTTGATAACCTTAGCAATATAAGGCAGTTGGAAATTTTTCCAACTTGATTCAAAGTTATCATTTTTGAATGGTTTGCAAAAGAAAGGCATTTATGTTAAGCAATCTGAAGGGTTTCATGTGTCAAGTAGTGAAAACATAGTTTACAAGATTCACATAACTCTACATATATTTGAACAAGCTCTTAGAGCTTAATATAGTAGAATTGATGATTATTTAAGAAGTCTTGATTTCAATAGAAGTATAGTAAACATACTTTTTATATTAAGCTAGTTGGATGTGATATGTTGATAGTCTCTTTATACATTGTGACTTGTTAGTCCCTGAAGACAATTCAACCTTGATAGAGAGTTTTAAGGAAGAGATGCAAAAGGTGTTTAATGTTAGCCCCGAAATTTTTTTTTAATGTTAATTAAGCATGATTATGCAAATTAAGCATGATTAGTTTAATTAAGCATGATTGGAGAAAATTAGAGTTATTAAGTGCATTAATTAACAAAAGACATTAATGAAGTTAGTGGCATGAATTAATGAGTTAGTTGGAATTAATGAGTTAGATGAAGATTGAATGTGTTAGTTGGGCCTAAGAAGTATATGGGCTTAAGTTGTAAGTTGTATG
>JAOQMQ010000196.1:24714056-24726365 GCA_027563845.1 Erythroxylum subrotundum
GAGAGGCTCTACTTCTTTCAGGTGATGGTGACTGTAACAACTATGAAGACTAGTGGTGAGAGCTCCTTTGATATATGGCACAAGTGGTTGGGACATCCATCATCCAAGGTTGTAGAGTTGATTTCTAATGCTAGTTCTAGTGGGAATAGTAGTTTGTGGAATAAAGCATGTGAAGTTTAACTTAGAGAAAAACAATTAAAAGAGTTTTCCTATTAGTAGTGAAAAAACTCTTTGTGATTTGTATGGGCCTTATCAAACCCTAGATTTTATGGTGCAAGATATTTCTTAACCATTGTTAATAATTTTTCACAAACAACATGGATTTTTTTATTAATTGATAAGAAGGAAGTGTCAATGAATTATGTAATTTCATTGCTATAGTGGAGTGCCAATTTAACAAGTGAAGTTATATGTAGTGATAATGGTACAAAGTTTGGATCCATTAGTAATTATTTTCATAAACATGGAATTGAAAATGAAACATATTATGAAGGAATCTCGTAGTAAAAAGGGTGGGTCGAGCACAAGAATAGGCTTATACTTAATGTAACTCAAGCATTGCGATTTCAAGCCAACCTTCTTGTAGAATTGTGAGGGGAATGATTTTTGGCTGCTGGATATTTGATTAATCAAACAACCTTTTTTGCCTTGAATGGTAAAACAGCATATAAAATTTGTATGATAAACCACCCTTGTTTAGACATTTATTTGTGTTTAGATGCTTGCACTATATGCATAATCAAAATCACAAAGGAGATAAATTTATTAGACATAATCAAAGATGCATTTTTTGAGCTATCATTATGGCAAAAATGGTTGGTGAGTGTATGACCTAGAGATGGGTGTATTCTTTGCTTCAAGGGATGTAGTGTTTTTATAAGCATGAGTTTTCTTAAATAACAAAAGATAATGATGGACCTAGTAATTTAGAGGATTGGTGTGGAGTGGATAAGGATGGTGACGTAACTATTATGAGAAAATCGAGTGTCTCAGGAGAATGAACAAACTGCACAAGTTAATGGGGATATTATACCTTATGAAGTATTGAACATCAATTTGGGATGTAAGAATAATGAAGCTAAAGAAGTCATGGATACTAGAAGTTGTGAAAATACATCGAAAATTTTTACAACTATTACTACAGGATTGACTCTGAATCCTTTATTGAGGTTGTGAAAGATAAAAGGTGGAGAAATGCAATGCAACAAGAAATACAGGCGTAAACAATTAATGCCACTTAGACTGTGGAAACAATTCCTTTAGGGAAAAAGGCTATCGATTGCTAGTGGACTTATAAAATTAAGTATAATTTTGATGGATCAATTGAGAGGCTTAAAGCACGACTTGATTTTGGGTAATAATTAAGTTAAAGGGCTAGATTATAATGAAACTTCTACACTCATAGCCAAAATAGTGATTGTTCGCACTTTCTTTGCAATTGTAGTAGCTAAAAACTGGCAATTTCATTAAATGGATGTCCGCAATGCATTTTTACATGGTGACCTTGAGAAAGAAGTCTATATGAATTTGCCTCCCAAATTTCATTCCGAGGTACCTGGCAAAGTTGTCGAATCCAAAAATTGATATATGGTTTGAAACAATCTCCCATATGTAAATTTGCTAAGTTAACTGGTGCTTCAAAATGGTATGATTTTCATCAATTGTATTCAGATGACTTTATTTTTACTTTACAACATGATAGTTTGCAAGTTAATGTATTGGCTTATATTGATGATCTTATTATTACAGGAAATGATGGTACTACGATTCAAACTTTAAAAGCTTATATGATTATATGTTTTTATTGAAAGATCTTGGTCTGAAATATTTTTTAGGGATTGAGGTGTCTCAAAATGACATTGGTATTTTTTTGTGCCAACAAAAATATACATTACACATTATTTATGACTTGGGTTTGTTGGTAGCAAGATTAGAACCATCATCTTTCCTTAGCTAACATAAAACCTCTTCCAGACGCAGAGCGTTACCGTAGGTTGGTTGGCTGATTAATTTATCTTTCCATTATGAGAACTGATTTATCTTACAATGTGCATATGCTTGTACAATTTATGTAGAGGCCAAAGCAAGAGCATTGGGATGAAATGCTTCGTATGGTGCTTTATTTGAAAGGTAATCTAAGTTAAGGAATTTTATTACGTGCTGAATGTGATCTACAATTGTATGCTTAGGGTAATTTAGATTAGGTAGGTTGCCCTTTAACTCGATGATCTCTTTCTGAATGGTTTATTCTGTTTAGTAATTTTCCTATTTCTTAGAAGATTAAGAAATATTATATTGTGTCTCATTCTTCAATGTAGGTAAGAGTATTGATCTATGGCCATAACTACCTGTGAGCTAAAATGGATAAATGTATTATTATTATGCATTGGTGTTGCACATCCTTAGCCTATGAAGCTTTATTGTGATAGTCAGGCTATTTTGAATATTACAGCTAACCTAGTTTTTCATAAACATACAAAGCTATAAAGGTTGACTGTCATTTTCTACTTGAAGAAGTTGATAAGGGAATCATTGCTACAAGGTATGTTTGTACTCATGTTCAACTGGCTAACTTTTTCACCAAATTATTGGGGGAAGCAATAATTTGATTTCTTTCTTCGCAAGTTGGACGCTCAAAATTCAGATACTCCAATTTGAGGGTAGGTATTAGCATCTGCTATGTATTAGATATTTGGAAAACTCGTGAAATTAGCATATCCCATATATTATTTTAGGTAGGCTAATGTAGTCAACTATAGATTAGCCTTATTTAGGTAGCTATGATTAAGGAGAAAATTTTCTTGTTTTCTTGCAAATTTGTAAATATTGTTTCGTCTTGGCTCAATGGACAGACATGGTTTTTTTTGGCCACCTCTAAATTTGTTTGTGATGATTTTTTTCAATTTTTTAGTTGAAGGTCCTAAACTTCAAAATGTGTTTAGGAAAGCTTCACTCTAGGTTATTTTATTCACTATCACCAAGAAGCTAAAAGAAAAGATGAATTTTTTATGAATAAATCTTACTGATAGCAAAATTTAAGACCAAGTGAAGAAGGCTAAAGCAAAGTTGGACCTTATTCAAAACCATATTTACTCTTTCCTGTTACTAAATCTTTTAAAATTAGAGAAAAATATCTTTTTAAGACTACTTGTCCTTGTATGCTAACAGGAAGCCTTAATAAAAACCTAGAGTATACTAGATAAGCGAAGGCAAGTTAGAGTAAACTAGATAAGAGAAGGATATCATAACACCTTTCTTTTTACAACTATATCAATGCAATGCAAAACAATAAAATCATATCGTTTTTAATTATTCTAGTAAACAAGTTTTAACTTTAAGTATTGATATTGAATTTTTAAATTATATGAAAATAATAACGCCCAATCTTCTAACATGGTAAGACCTTTCACCCCTACAGAAGTTGAAAAACACATTCTTTTATTTTAATAGCTCAAGAGTCCTAAAACCAAATGGATTTAGTGCCTCATTTTTCTAAAGCCTATCATTAACTAAAAGCATCTTAATCTTATTTAAAATATAAAAAGAATACCTAGAAATCTAAATGCCAAATTTATTAATTTGGTCCTTAAATGTGCTTCTTTCTTATATGGTTTTATACACATTATATGTTATAATATGATTTATAGTCATTTTAAATATGATTGCTAATAGAACGAAGGTTGCCTCCAATTTATTATTAACCATCAATATATTGATTTTCTAAAGGAAGAAGGATTGGAGATAAGATTCTTCTTGTTAAGAACTGATGATCTAAGGGTGTTTCTAATCAATATTTTAATGATAACAAAATATAAGCATTATTGAGTTTTAATTTATTGAAAGAAATATAAGAAAAAATTTGACCATGCATAAATTAAGAAATATTTCATGAAATTGCTAAAAAAAGGGTGAATTTTGCATCATTCAAAGTGAAGATTAAAAAAAAAGGTTAAAGGAGATGAAGGCATATCAATGTTATAAATAATCTGTAATGTTTATTATACTTTCATTTAGTCACTTTGATAATCTTAAAGGCTCTCCGTACATAAGCTCATAACTTTTTAAATTAATTAAATGAATATTTTCATTTATCAAGCGGGACTAAGAGGATGAAGGCATATCAATGTTATAAATAATCTATAATGTTTATTATACTTTCATTTGGTCACTTTGATAATCCTAAAGGCTCACCATACATAAGCACATAACTTTTTTAATTAATTAAATGAATATTTTCATTTATCAAGCGGGACTAAAATTTTGATTTCAAAGAAAATCCTCTTACACTTTAAAACACTTTTGAGAAAAATTTTGAAATGTATTTGCATTAAAAATGAAGTTTGAGAATTTGATATTATTATATTTATGATTTTGGGAGGATTGGTTGACCTATATAGGGTATTAGTTGACCAATGTATTAATGTATTGTGAGTTTGTAGTAACATTGGTTAATACAACCCTCACCAATAGGATTCGTCGGAATTAGTTTCGATATTAATATGACAAGACCAAGCAACATTCTATCAAGATCAAGTTTAACTTAAGAAATTCAACACCAAATATGAGAAGGATATAAATTGCCATACTCCAAAAAAGAAAGGATTGAGAGTGATAAGCTTCTAAGGTTTAATTGCCACTAGCAAGTTAGATAAGATCGTAAATTTTTAGAGAACCTAAAGTAAGATTTAATATAAAAGATTGAAGAAGATTCTTTTTAAAGGTTTTGATGACCAAACGTGTATTTTAAACCTTAAAGTTTTCATTAGAATAAAATTTGACAACTAAAGTTTCAATGTATTCAATTTAAATAATAACATTTGAAAAATGTTCAATACAAACTCTAAATGAATGAAAAATTTGATGGGGTTAACTATATGTCAGTTAAATACGACATTAATATTGACGCGACAATGTTTATTATGTCTAATATTAATACTACCATGTGGCTAAGTGAGGCCTACTAATAAAATTTTAAAAATATTAATAAAAAATTAATATTAACCCCTACTTATCTAAAACAAACCCTAAATTATCTTGTCTTCTCCCTCAAGCTTCGCTTTTGCATTTCCTTCTTTTTGAATTTTGTTTCTTAGATGCCATATCATCATTTATCTCCTCAGCTTTTACCTCATTCATAGGTGCTTTAACATTTATCTCTCTCACACACACTTGGTTTTTGTCTTGGTTTTTGTCTCATATTGGTTGCACTATGTTTTCTATCTCAAACCAACCATTTTTGATAACTCTCTATAGTATGTTTTCTCTCTCAAACTAGCCACCTTTGGTATCTCTGTACACTATGTTTCCTTGCTTCTTTTCTTCTCACTTTAGTGGTATGGTCTTTTTTTGTGATAGTTGTTTTTAATTCTTTTGTTAAGATATAGGTTCTCCTCCATTTCACTTCAGAACTGTTCATCCATTTTATTTCATAATTTGGTATTTTCTGAACACTTAATATGCTTTAGTATTATTCAAGTCTTAGTCCTAAATTTCAACCATGCTTTTTGTTCCATACAACAATTCTTCTTTTGCTATCTTGGAACTGGAATTATAAATTTGAAGAGGGACTACTATTTGGTTGCTTAATTTATGTAAAATTTTTGTTCTAAAAGCTACAGGAGATGAAAAATTTGTAATTGAAGTTCTGATTTAAATTATGTTAATTCTTTCAACTCCTCATATATCTTCTATGTAGCTCTAAGTTTCATTAATTGGTGTAGTATATGATTACTATATTTGAAACCTAGGTTGTTTTATAATTAGTATTGTTTTTATTTCATAATTTTTGTTATCATCCATTTTGCTTAGAAACTATTCATTCATTTCTATTATTCTCCCTATCAATTTTTATTATTCTCCTCTATTTTTCTTAGGAATTATTGATGGAGGTGAAGAAACTTTTTATAGTGCTTGTTTGTTACTAGGTTTTGATTCTACTTTGAAGAGGCTTTAAAGCCTTTGATAGACATCTTTCTTATAGGAGCTTGGTACAACACACTTCCTCGTCAACATTTTATCTACTCCCATATCCTAATAGACTTCTCTTGGTTCATTCTCCTAATGAGAATTTATTGATTCAAACAATCCATAGTATAATCACTAAACTCCATGGCTGATAGTTTAACCTTTTCCTTCTTCAAAAAGTTATAATAATCAAACACCAACTTTATTCTAGAATAAACTATATTCTAGAATACAGTATTCACAAGCCCATATTCATCTTCGATGTTGTCACTTGTTAGTAAAAAATAAGGATGGGTATTAGAGATTTTATATGGGCTATAAACCGTTTAATTTGTATGGTCTTGGTGGTTACTAATGAACTGCTTAATAAACTAGATGGAGTCAAATATTTTTGCAAGCTAGACTTACCAGTTGGATACCATCAAATACCAATGCATCCTATACATGTGGAAAAGATAAAATTTTACACACATAGTGGGTAATATAAATTCGTGGTAATGCTTTTTGGAGTCTTTAATGCATCATTCACTTTCTAATCATTAATTAATGATGTTTTACAACCTTATTTATGGTAATTTATCCTAAATTTTTAGCTAATATGTTGATATACAACCCTATTTGTGAATTACAGTTGCAGCATTTATAAATAGTGTTAATAAGTTTATGTCAATAAAGAGAACTGTTGTTTTGGAGCCATAAGCGATATAATGTTTGGGCACGACATCAAGGAAGGAGAATTAAGTATAGAACCAACCAAAATTATCTTTATCGAAGATTGACCCAATCTAATTTTAGTGTTTACTCTACAAGGGTTTTTGAGATTAATAGGATACCGTCCAAAATATCATCAAGGACCATGAAAAGGTAGAGGTACCACTATCTGATATGCTAAAAAAGAATAATTTCAAGTAGTTTTTAAGGTTGAAAATACCTTTACATAGCTCAAAAGGGTGATAGCATAAAGATCGATATAAATTCACCAAAACCTTCATTATTGAATATGAAGCTTTTAATTATGGTGTTAGTGCAATACCCACTCAGGAACAAAAATTAATAGCCTTTTCAGTCAAGCTTTAAAGGGAGATAATGCAACTTTATCTACCACCACTATAACAAAATTAGCAATGATTTATTTTGTTGCTAAAAGTTACAAAATCGTTGCTAATAGTCATTAGCGATGTTTTGTACTCGTCACTGAAAACGTTACCAAATTCTTGTAGCAAAATACTATAAGCGATGTTTTTTCCTAATCGTCACCAGTACGCTTTTGCTATGCTTACTTTTAGTAACTAATGATATAGAAGTTTTTAGCTACATTTACAAAAACGTAGCAAATTATTTTTAGCTACTTTTATGGGTTTTTAGCTACGTTTCTAGAAATGTAGCCAAAAGTTTTTAACTACGTTTTCTAAATTGTAGTTAAATTTTTAACATACATTTTACCTAAATGTTATACCTTGTTAATTATAATTATTTATGACATTTTTAATCCATTTTATTGTATATAATATTTTTATTTTTGTTGTTAATTTATTATTAAAAATATTGAAAATTTGAAGCATTGTATACAAAAAAAATAAAATATCAATAAATTTGATCGTGTACAAGATTTTAATTACAACTGCAAAAATACTTATATACATTCAAACTCCCTTTCATTACATAATCCAGGCCAAGTAATTTTCTTAGGTACTTTCCATGCTTGGATAACTTTTTAAAGCTTGTTTTCCATTTCAAAACGTTGAATGTATGCTGGTGTTGATGAGGATAGAGCAATTGACTCACCCTAAAATTGCAACATTATTTTTCAGGCTCAGAAAAGTTATCCCGTTAGACAAACGGGAGTCTAGCCACTGCATCGTGTACTTAGCACATTGTTGCAAATGTCATCTACATTTAGCTTATTTCTATCAGACATTGATGTTTGCAACAACTCTTGCATCTTATTCTGAAATTTAAAAAAACAAAATCAATATTGTTTTTAAGGTTAAATTCATTATTACTGCTAAGGAGAATGTTGTTTTTAGTGTCACTTAAAAGGAATGACCTTTTCTTTTTGTTGCTAAGATTTGTATGGTCAAGTTCCATTCAATTTTGGATCAATTCATTCCTCCCCTGAGAATTTATGGGATTTGATTATCAAAAGAATTTAATTAAATGTAATGAATTTAATGCTAAATTGACTTTTCAGAATAAAACTATTAACATTAATTCATCCCGATGTTGACGTGGCGATTAGTTTCCAATGACAAAATTGAGCTATGCTATGAGAAATATGGCAAATTTCTCTTTAATAAAAAACAATCGATGAACAACAAAGCTTCTCATCAAATACTAATCAGCCCTTACCTTCCATAGCCGATCTTCTTCTTCAAGATTTTCAATATCATTCAAATTACCTCTCTTTCTTTGTTATATGTATCTTATTTTCTATTCAGAAGCTATCAGAGATGAACATTTGATTGTATATACTATGTGTTATGTAAAGCTTCCCTAAATCTTTAAGAGAACATAGATGAAAATGGAGGCAGTAGCAATGTTCTGATGGTTGGTATGGGATTAGCAAAATCGGTTGTTTTAGAATAGTCATCGATTCCTAAAACTATAGTTGTTCAATCAGGTATGTATGTGTTCGAATTTAGGCTCCTTATACCATTTGACTTAGTTAGCTATTCAAGTTATATACTATTTGTTTCTTAGGTGAAACACATCATACGTGCGGTTCATCTAATTATGTGGTCCATATTACATTTGGGGAATTGTTAATTGTATCTTTCGTTAGTTTTGTTAAAGCCAAGAAGTTGTTGGAAGAGAGTGTCAGAAAACCAACTCCTGAGGGAAGATCTTTCATTGTTTCACTTGATACTTCGAATGTATAAGAAGCCTTCTTAGGAATCTAGACATAGGGAACTCCTTTACCTTATCTACAGAGTCTTATGTTACTTGAAATCCAAAAATACAATTATTTCTTTTTATTTTCGAAGGAATAGGGATGAAACTTTATGTATTGTTTTGTCTGTAATAATTGTTAAACTTCTAATTAAAATGTTGTATGACTTACCATTTATCATTATATTATATTGCTGACCATATTTCAATATTTACATGTATTATTATTTTATTGTTAATAAATATTAATGATTAAGAATAGTAGTCAACTTAAATTTATGATGTTTTAATCTTATTAACAATAAAATTTTATGTATGTTTATCTTTTTAGATCCAAAAAATATTTGCTTTTCAAAATATAAATTACCTACTATGTGTTTTTTTAAAATATGTTTAAAACTTCAAAAACATTTTACAATTTTTGGATGCTCCATTCTTTTTTCATGAATTATTTGTATGAATGGAGGTGTACTATGTACAATAGATATCATTAAAGAACCATTTGTGTATAAATCTATAGATTTAAACAAATTTATAGAGTTTGAATGCATTAGCTCAAAATTGTAATTATTTCAACTTTTGGCGACGATTTAAAAATGCGTCGCCAAAAGTTCAGCTTTTTGTGTCAATTATGGCAATCATCGCAAAATGCTTGACATTTGGTGAAAAAATTGTTAAACTATTGCAAAAGGTCACGCCTTTAGTGACAATTCTACAAAATGTCACGAAAAGCTGGACCTTTGGTGATGAATTTTAAAATTGCCACCAAAAGCTAGCTATTAGCAACAATTTTCAATTCGTCGCCAAGAAAAATGTAGCTAAAAATTAGTTTTGTTGTAGTGTACTTAGGATACAAAAATATTGGCACTAATACTTAAGGTATAAAAATAGAGGCCCCTATTTTCTAAGAGGACATTTGTGGTTTGCACTAACCATAGAAGCCTCAAATATTTGTAGAGCCAAAAAAGCTCTACCATAACTTCAATAAGTTAACGAAGCACGATTTTTCATAGAGTACAAGCAAGAGAAGGAAAATTCACCAGTATTTACCTTCTTTAAATAAGATGAACCAACACAACTGATGGTAATATTAGCATTAGTCCTAACAAAGTCATAAACCATTTGGAAAGAAAAGAAAAGTCAAGTGGAGATTTAAAGGTTGTATAAGTTGTTCCAAGAAGGAGAATCATTGGGGTCATGTGCGTGTGAGGACATATTACTCTTCTATAAAAACAAAATTACCTACTTCCCTCTCTTTGTTAGTGATAAATGTCATATAAAGCCTACATAGCACTTGACCTGAAAGGCTTCACAAAATGCAAAGAACAAAGAAGTTCGTATCGATACCTTCAAAGCATATGGCATTTTCTAGAGAAATAAAAGAGAACAAGAAACACTATCTAGAAAGTTTCAACTTTGATGAGATACTCAATTGAATAGAATGAAAATAAATAAAATACAATAAGGTTGTATTAGTATAGAAAATTGGCATGATATCAAATCTATAGAAATAGATAAAATATCTATCATGATTATATCATTAAGGAAAAGGCAATCGAGTAATCAATTCTTTCTTTTTTGATAACTTTCATAATATCCTATTAAGGACAAAATGTTCTAATTCAATTAATAAAGTTAGGTTCTCAAAACTGCCACCCAGTATAACTATAATGGAGTTTTAAAAATATTTGAAATCGTAGAAAAAATTGAATCTAGTTTTTATTTATACGTCTATTTATATGAATAAGACTTTATGCGTTATTAAGAACTCAACAGGATGACCCTTCATTTTTTTTTCCTCTAACCATTACTAACTCTTGTTGATGTGAAGATAGAGGTTTCCATGAATTTCATTATTAGCCTTTTGAAGTCTAGAGGTTAAAAAAAATTATAGTAATGATATATTGATTTCCCAAAATGACACACTTCATTGCAATGGCAACAATAGTCACTACAAATAATGTTACTCAAACGTATTAGGAGAATGTCCTTAAATTATATGTCATAATGCATTTAACTATAAGCAATCGATATTTGATGTTCACTAATTCATTCTAGAATAAATTGCTTTGACTATAAGGGACTAAGTTCTGTTTCTCTTTATCCTATCACCCATATAAAAATAGACTGATAGAGGTAACATATTATACCCTTAAAATGTATATATGTTACTTTACAAAAGAACATTTAAAATATAAATTTGATTGCTATAATACTAGTTGTGACTTTTTTGTCAAGTTCACTCTATTTAATGTAGATTATGACTAACCACCACTAGTCTTCACATTCTATAAGCTTGGATCTGTAACGGATGTTTATGTGAACATTATGCCAACTACATCAAAAACTTTCTAAAACTAAAGAATGGATGAGGGCAACATATGACAAAGGAAGGAAGGAAGGAGCACTAATTTGAAATGGGAGATTGGGTATATCTTTAACTATAACCCTATTAGTAGTATTCCTTGTCTGGGGTTTAAAGGAATAAGTTATTTGTAAAATAATGTGATCCCTACAAGATCATTGAGTGCATAGGACCAATGGCCTACAAATTACTTTTACTTGAAGGGAGTAATGTTCATCAGATGGTGCATATTTTATTGATCTAGAAACAACTAAGGAATCACACCGTCATGGTAAATACTTTGTCAAAGAAAAGAGATGGAGTAGGAATGCATAAAGTTTCCTAATGGCTTTACAAACAAGGCCGTTTCTAAAGGGCTCAAATGTTTTGTGCCTATCCTCTAAGGAACCTTACACATTTACTTTGTAGTTATAAACCTTCAAATTCTGTTATGTTGAGTTCATGTTCTATAGTCATGTTTATGATATTTTCTACTGAGATCATATTCTATGGTCATATTTTCTCATTTTCAACACTATTCCAGTTTTATAGGAAATATGTACTAGAGAGTACAATTAGCTGTAATTATTTCTAGCTTTTCAACTAATTATATAAATAGGGGAGATTAATAGCATACAAGATTCGTTAAACTTCCAAAAAAAATTCTCTTCAATTGCAAAATTTTAATCCTTCTTGAGAACAACTTCACATTATGGATCATTATTGGATGAAGTTGAGGTTGAGCAAGAATAATTCGCCTAAATCCGACACTTAACAATTTGATTATAAATTCATTTTCATTCCAACATGTTATTTACGAATTACTAGAAAATGTTCGCTTCTTATGACATCGAAATCTAATGGACAAATGATTATAGACATTATTAGGTCACAATTAACAAATAAAATTAAGAACCAACTTTATATACCTTTTTAAAAATGCTTATCGTAGGAAAAGCTTCAGACAAACGTATGTAAATTGTTGGACCCCAAAAATTTCTGTAAGTAAAGACTATTAAACGAGTGATTATCTACGATTATTTGGCAATTATTTATGTATAAAGCAAAGGAAAATCCTTGAAATTAAAATGAAATGGAAAGTATGGTTTAGA
>JAOQMQ010000196.1:24740999-24774786 GCA_027563845.1 Erythroxylum subrotundum
ATGATAATTAATTAATTTAAAAATATAATGTATTATATTATAATTATTACACATAATAGTATAATTACAAAAGAATAGAAACGTGATAATAAAACCAAACATGTTTTTGTTTTCAGTTTTTATTAGAAATCACAACCAAACAGGTTTTTGTTTTCAGTTTTTATATTACAAATCTCAACCAAACAGGTTTTTGTTTTTTTAAGGAAAAAAACAGAAACCAAAAACAGGAAACAGAAACCAAAAACAACAACAGAAAAACGGAAGTGGAACCAAACAGCCCCTAAAATCTTCATTAGTTTTTAAAACGATGTTCGTCAGTCACAAAATATTCTATACAAATACAACTACTTGAACTATCACATTAAAAATATATACAATAAAACAACTTTACTCAATTTAATTTACTAGCCTTATCTAAACTCCATTCTGTCAATTATATGCATTAGGTTATCAATAATCTCTTTATCTCCTAAAAATTAGTAACAAAGGATGAACTGCCTATTTAATAAAGGTAACTGACTGTACCCTTAAAATCAAATAACTCAATATATAAATATAAAAAATTAGTCAAGTGATTAAACTATACATATAATACTAAGATACACAACATTACTCAACCTATCTGAATAATTAGCAAACATTTAAAATTTTATCAAAGCAATGATTAAGATTAATATTACTTTATTACTACACCATTTATGTTTTATCACATAATTAACTGAATTATCTAGGCACTGCTTAACCTGATAGACTTGCATTCAATGGTTTGCCAACTCATCTTTACTCATCATAATCTCTCACTAAGTGGAAACATAATTAGATGTATAAATATCGACACAGGATATCTCAATTTCTCAATCTAATTTAGTATCTCAGTACCACTTCAATACCTAACCATTGATTCAGGATATCACCAAAATTCAAGATATCTCGGTACCACTTTGGTACCTAGCCATTAGTACAGGACCTCTCCGAGACTTAGGATGTCCCAGTAACTACTTTATGGGCAGATACCTAGCCATCGCTCGTTCATATTTAACTAACCTATCAATCTATGACCAACTAATGTAGCCTATCTTAGGCAAGTCACAGATTCACCATTTACACTATTTATTCACAACCTATTATCAGTCAGCCTCTATTTAATTAAAACATTTTTTACCGAATTAACAAGTGATACATCTCATAATACATAACAAGATATAAAAGCGAGACATCTTGTAGTTTGTTAATTATTTATGAAATAAAATAAACACAATTAATATAATTTAGAAATTCATAAATGTAATTGTTAATCATTTTTTAATTAATGACTAATTCAAAATATCATTCACTATATAATAATTTATTAATAACAAAAATACTATTATAAGAATATAGTCTAAAGTTATCTTTACTTGAATTTCGAACTCAACTAATTAATAGTTTAGTTTACTCCTTAATCCGCCCTTCGGTCCTAGAGATTACAAAATTCTATTAGACTTATTTAAGAAAATTTTTAACCCAATTACATTTAATAATCCAACATTGTTCTCTTTTCCACTTTATTCTTAATTATAAAAATAGTATCCTTACTAAACCTAACCATCACCATTACTAAAATACCCTTAACTATTAGAAGTCCTATTTTACCCTTATTTATTTATATTAATACAAAAATAACTTCTTGGAAGTAAATTTCAATTTTATCCTTAAATTTTTGCATTTTCTATTTTGCCCTTTAATATGACTTCAATTTTCCAAAATTGTCTTCTTCTTCACCCTCTCTTCTTCTCCTAACTCTTTTTTTTTTCCCCATTTTTTAGCCACCTTTTCTCCATTTTTATCTCTTTCCATGATTTCAATTCATTGTCCAAAACAATCACAACATATAATCTAACTATATGTTAGTTTATGCCCTTGCAGCCAATCAGTTGGATGCAATATTATGTATGACATTATTATTTTATTAATGAAAAGACATTCTTTATTTTTGTGTATTAACTTAAACACATTTGATGTTTAATACTAAAGATAAAATCCTTGGAATAATTACTGCCTAATTAAAATTATGATGAGATTATATTTGTGAGATTTAATTTACATTTACATATTATTTCTAAATGTTTCTAGTTGCAGTTTCATCAAGACGATATATTGTTGAAACGGTAAGCTAGCACACGTTATGTTTCTTTCTTATAAAGAAAGTAATCGATCTTATAAATTAAAGTATGGGGACACTTAAACTAATGTGTGGATGATTATTAGAGAATAAGTCACTAAACTGACCTGATTATAAGAATTTGAAATGAAATATCACTTATGTGTATGTGGATTTCCTCATAATGATGGTTGTATAATTAATCCTTAGATTCAAAATTACCAACGTATTTCGTATGAGAATTACTGTATTTTGATGCTACTTATAAACTGTCCTGGGATAATTCGGTCGATAGTACTTGAATGCAGTATGAACTATACAGAGATAGTTGAGTAAGTAAATAAATGATTCGTCACTCTAAAGTAATTGGAGAGAATATTCTACTATTCTTGATTAGTAGTGATTTATAGAATTCTCTGGCTAGAGTGAATTAACATTTGAAAAGGTATTTTCAATTATAAATCAATTATTAATTAGCAAGAACGAACATGATTGGACCAAAAAGAGTACATATTATATCCATATTTTATCCAATTGGAATATCATATAACTAAAGGATTAAATTATACATCATAACCAAACATAGACAGGTTAAATCAAATCACTTTGACAGCCTAATATTTGGGTGATCATAACATGTTGCTAGATGTCAATCTTAATTTATGATTACAAATTGTTTAATTGAAGAATTAAAGATAAATTAAAAGAAGTTTTAATTTTGTTTCTATTTGTGAATTAGAATTATAATTTATAATCATTGCCAATATATTATAAACCTAATAGGTTATACATCAAAGAGCAACCTATGAAGGCAAATATAATTTTAATTAAGTTGCATTTAGTTATAAAGTTTGAGAAACTTTAGGAATCAAATATGAGATATTTAAATTTGGTAAAATTAAATTGATTACAATTAAGGAATTTAATTTTAATAAAATTACAAAATACTAATGGTTTTCTATTAATAGGAAGAAAATATTAGGGAGCTAGCACTCTTATTTTCTTCCTCTCAAAAGACGTAGAAGTTGTTCTGTTAGAAGCTGAACAATTGAATAACTCATGGTTGACACGGTAAAAAATTTGTTAAAAAATTTCAACAGAAAACACAAATCAGGTATGATTCCTTACTTTATGATTCATGTGTTTTATTCAAGTTATGCAATTATTGGGATCCGATCAGAAATTATAAAATTTTTTTCGTTGCGCTCGTGATTCAATTATAATTGGTTTCCAAACACTATAAACTAGTTTGGGACGACTAAATTCACAATAAATAGCTGCCAAAATTTTACTTATGTGTTAAGAGATTTTAGGATCGTTAACGTCCACAATTATCTCACAATTTGTTGCATAACAAACAAAACGAGGGAAAACATGAGAAAAGTTTCGTACATAAGAATCGTCTGTGTTTTGAATGGAAGGATGAGAAAAGAGAAATAACTTAGATTATTATATAGTTCCTTAATGGAGAACTTTCAGGAGCACTTTGACGACAAGGAATTGTTGAAGGGACTTGAGAATTATTTTGAACAAAACTAAAGAAGGGCGTCACAAATTAAAAGGCTTCTTCATTACATCGTCTTATTTGAATATTGAGATATTGGGTTTTGACTTTTGAGTTGAGCCCTCAAGTTATGCTCTGAGCTTGAGATAGGCCTAATTCAAATAGCAGCACAGACCCAAAATTAAACAGTTGTGCCGCCAAATTAATTACCTGCTCGGCTTACTGCTAGTCTGCTATGTTAACATAGACACTCCAAAACGACGCGTGTCATAATCAGCTCCACGTGGCAGGAACCCAATTCACCTCGCCTTTTCCTGAAAACCCAACCGCTCCCTCACCGTTAAACGATACCTGAAGATGCGCCGTTTCAAATCCATAATCAACTACGGCTACCATACCCTGGACGAATCACGAACTGGAACTCTTGCCTCACACCTCAAGTCCCGGTCCGTGATCCGTTTCACTGGCCCAGACACCATCAAGTTCCTTCAGGGTCTGCTAACCAATGATGTGCATCGGTTCGCTGAACCGCCCGGCCAGAGAACGTCAACTCTGCCCACTCCTAACTTGCCGACTGTTTCTGAGCCGCCGATGTACGCCGCACTTTTGACTCCTCAGGGAAGGTTTCTGTACGATTTGTTCTTGTATAGACCGCTGCGACCAGGGGATAAGCTTGACCGGTTCGGGTCTGCCCCTGGGTCGGAACAACATCGACCCGTAGAATTGTTGGCGGATGTGGATGCTTCGTTTCTCGATGAGATATTGCTGACGTTCAAAAAGTGAGTTGTGCTTCGCTTCTTAAAAAGCTGGCTTTACTTTTCAAGTTGTCATCCTTTTGTGTTTTTGTGGTTTCCCAATTAATTGTATACGTTGTAGGGACGAGAAAGTGAAGGCTGTTGCGTTTCTATTGTGGAAATTGGTACTATAGTGTGTGCCTGACTTAGATATTTGTTTCTTTAAATGGATTGGATGGATAAAGAAGAATGTTGTCAAAAGAGAGTGATGAGGAGGGGGAAATTTTCAAGGGTATATGATTTGTAATATGGTTTTATCGGGTTTAGGCACTTGGTGAACTTTCTTGGTAATGAACTATTCTAAAACATCATTTAGCAAGGACCCATAAGCAGGATAATTTGTTTATTGGTAGACCCAATGACATTTAGGGAATGAAGGTAGCTTTTATAAGCTGTATGAATTATTATTGTTAGCTCTGTCGTGTGTAAGCTCATAAACTGAAGGTTTATAAGTCATTTCTAGTTATCTGGTATTCGTTCTTGCCATTTATTCGAAGAATTGCGGGGTGCTTTCCTCCCTTGTAGCCTTTGAATAACTTCTTTCTTCTTCATGTGTCTGGTTGCAGATATCGTCTAAGGTCCAAGGTGGAGATTGAGAGTGTGGGGGGAGATTTCTCTTGTTGGCAGCGTTTTGGTGGGAACCTTGTTAGAAATTCTGAAGCTGCAGAAGAACCAGAGGCAGCTAGTGTTGGCTGGGGCTCTGGTGTTGACCATGCTGCCATCTCGTCTTCAAGTGGCAACGATGACGGATGGCAGTGGTTTCAGGATCCCAGATTAAACTGTCTTGGTTTCAGGGGCATCTTTCCATCTGATAAGATGCGTAAGTTTTTGGAATCTCTACTGGTTGTGAATTGTGATTGCTAGACAACTTGATGCCTGTATATGTGCATGGTTACAAGGAATTAGCTGAAAAATCTCACTGAATGAGTTCATCCCTGAGCATTGTGTTTTTGATGCCTTCTTTTATAATAGTTAGTCGTTTGCAGCACCTTTGGTTGAGATTGACAAAGAAACAGATGAAAAGAACTATCAATTATGGAGGATAGAGAAGGGAGTTGCAGAAGGCTCAACTGAGATTCCGAAAGGTGCTTTTCTTTCTTTTCATCAGTAAACTTTGTTCCTAGAATAATCTCTACACTCAGAAATTTTTGCTATCAAACTGTCCTGTTTAGGTGAAGCAATTCCACATGAGTACAATTTTGTGGGTTTAAATGCAATAAGCTTTGACAAGGGATGCTATGTTGGTCAAGAGCTTATAGCTCGTACCCACCACCGGGGCGTTATTCGCAAACGCTTACTACCTTTAAAATTTGTTGGTGACAACGAAAAGGGTAATATATACTTCTATTGATTCTATAGTTAAGATATCATCCTGTGTTTTCTGATAAATTCCTGTTTTGTATTTTAGAGGTAGAGCAGAAAGTTGCTCCTGGCTCAGAAGTCTTTGACACTGCATCGAACAAGAAGGTTGGATCAGTTACAGCTGCACTGGGCTGTCGAGGGCTTGGTCTCTTGAGATTCGAGGAAGCATTAAAAGGGTCTTTGAGCATTCAAGGTCAAGAGGACATAAAGGTTGAAGCCATAAGGCCAAAATGGTGGCCATCCGAATGGTTTCCAGGTCATCAAGAGCAGAGTGCCATGGCTTAAAATGTTAAGTAGATATCTCTCTCCATGCTGAACTTGATTAATACTGCACTCTTGGCCTCCTTTCTGGCAGTGAAGGTATTCAATGTTGTTGAGAGTTTTAGGTTCATAAATTCGATGTAGCCCTGTTCATCTTCCGCTGATTCGGGAATAAATGGACGATGATGCTTAGTTCACAGCTGTAACAAGTCAACAGTAACTGTAATACAAGACTCATTTCACCATCGCTTTCCAACCTTTATTTTACATTATGAGCTCTATGCTGTGGTCGGGATGGAGTGTACAGGCTAGTTCAAGAATCACGTATACTGTACAAATTCGTTAGAAGACAACATTTCCTAGTGTTGAGAACTTCCAAATAAATGCAAAGTTGGTATTTGGGAAATGCAATGGTGAAAAAAATGGTTAGATGTTCTAAACAGCGGGGATGATATCCACTCCAATTGAATGAAGTTTGGGACAGTGGGCAACTCCTGAGGCTTGAAGTCATGTCTCAGCTTCCACCCATTCATTCTCTCTTGGATTTTTTGCTTCTTTCACTGCTTGCATGGATGGTCATTTGGTTATCAACTTTGTATTAAAAGAAGATAACTGATACGTACAAACCATGTACTGTCCTCATTTTCCGGAGTTAGGCAGTCCATACCTTTAGGTTTTCAACTCAAACACGCTACTTCCTCTCATAGTATGTGTCTTCAAAGTCTACACAATACTACGTGTCTAGACATGTTCAGGATTCAGTTTGCATTTCTAATCACAACTGACACGATATAAGGAGGGAGCTCGGCTCCCTCACGAGGTAACAATAATTTCTTCATATCAAAGACTTGAGCTTTAAAGTTTACGTTAGATATACTTTCGGGGTTGTTTTGCAGGTTCAAAACTCATATATGGTGCAGAAAAATTTAGTTCGCGCTCACATCATTTGTAACTCGCATGCCTGCGATGAGGAAAATCCAGGCATGTGCTCACGTTATTTAGTGTTGTCTGTGGGTAGTCGAATAAAAAGCATGATGAGGGTTTCAGAAGATCGAGCACTGCCAGATTCCACAGGAGGGGATCTCGCAAGCTGAAGGTGAGCAGGGCGACACTATGGAAAGATAAACTACAAATGAACGAGTTGATGAGTATGTTCCGTGGTTATCATAATGCATTGCAAACCAAAAATAGGCAAATTACAGCCCAAATCCAAGACGTCAGGGTATCAAGGGTAAACTTGTTCATCGCTAGCTCAGTTGAGGCAATTCGTCGGGACGTTGCAACTTGCAACGCTTTCTGGCACATTGCAAGAATAGAATTTAAAACGTGATATCTTTTCACATTGAATGTACTGGCAGAGCTATCACTACTAAAATTTAAAATACTTAAAAAAGTCTATGTAATAATATTGAACTCTATGGATTACGAATGCCATCCTGGGAGTGGGAGACAATGCGTTTAGGGAGCTTCAAACATTATAAAAGCGATTTTTTTTAAGAGGCTTGACGGAATTCGTATCGTATTATCTCAAAAGGGTTTTTGTTTAATTTAAGTCAAAAAGTATATTTTTGTTTTAACGTTTTTACTAAATCTCTAATGTTTTAGAGTGTTTAAAATTGTGCCATGACAAGTTTCATGTCATTTAATATTATGGAGTGGAATTTATTGTCTCTCTATTCGATAGAGATAAGGCTGCGCATTGTTAAATCTTCTCAAACCTCATACCTCATTGAGAATTTAACTGAGTGATGATGATGAGTGAAATTCATCATTCGATAATTTATCAGATAAATTTAGTTTTTAATTTCAATTCTTAATAAAATTGAATTAACTTAATTTAATTTGGATAGAATTGCATGTTAGAGTTTAATCATTTTTATTAGAATATAACTTAAACTTTAATGTTTTGGTGTTTAATTTCAATTTTAATATTTTTAAAACATTTAAATAAATCTTAAATGGACTAAAATTCAATAAACATCTGTTTATTAAGTATCATTTAGTAATATGATACTCTTATTGTTTTTAAATTTATTAATAAAATTCTATTGTCATATGTATATTATATAATATCGGGCGTTAGCTTCTTTTAGAAGAGCAACAATGCAATCTTAATTTCGTCACTCCTACCACTATGGGTAATCTTGCCTGTTTATACAACAATGAATGTTTTATAATTCTTCTCATTTTTCTCTTTTTCTTTTTTGAATTTAATCTTCATGTTTATTAATGAGTGCTTTTCCTTTTTGTTGTTTCCGTTAGATAGCTGCAAGGTCGTTCCTCCGAGTGTCGTCGATAGAGGAAGTTGCTCCTCCTCTTCGAGTTATGCAGATTGAAGGAGTAGTACTTCCTTAATGCTTTCGTTTCTTTTATGTATTTTAGAGTAGTTAAAAGTGAGTTTGTTTGAATAGACGAGGGTTGGCTTAATTTGTTTCATGTTCAAAAAGATATATTTATTTTCTTTCTAATCCTGATATCAATTATGGTGTAGACTTAAGAAGAGGATAAAGAGGTAGAATATGATGGTGCTAATTACCAACTTAAAATGATGAGGTGCTTGTGAGAGGTTAATGTTGACAACAACATTATTGGATGTGAGTCTTAACTTCTTTTATGAAGTCATGAACTGCTACTCTACTTTATTTTGCTCATTCCAAATAGTAATACTTCATGTTAATGTAAACTTTAAAGAATTGAAATGAATGTTATGGGTGTAAAGAATAGTCTTTAAAAAAAAATCAAGTCGCTCTCGCTATATCACATGATCTGAAGTTTATTTTGTTCATTAACTTCTCCCTTACGAAGTTGTGAATTGCTACTCTATTTTATTTTGGTCATTCCAATTAGTAATACTTCATGTTAGTGTAAATTTTAAAGAATTGAAATGAATGTGATGGCCATAAATAATAGTTTTAAAAAAAAAGTTAACTAGGCCCCATATTGTTATGTCATAGATGATATGGCACTTAGTATATGGAAGTTTAATTTTGTTACATTTTTTTGCTCACTTAAGGATTATTCTGAACATTTTGAAAAAGTTAAAGTTGAAATTGAATACTCTAATACGTTAGGGTTCAAATTGTATTATGATGAAAACATTGGGGTTTAAATTTCACTTTTAGTTAGTTTAATTACAATATATCTTAATTAACCCCAATAATTTAATTATATCCTTTTAAACCAAAATTTTCAATCCAATATTCCTAAAATCTAATAAACCCTAATCTCTAATTTCTCCTAATTCTTTAAAGGTCTGATCTTAGAAAAAAAAAAGTTTACTTTGCCTCTTATAATTCATTACATCTCTCTAAAATTAACAAAGAAGTTGAGAGAGGAGAAACTTGCTTGAAGGTTGCGAGAGGATCCAATGTTCAAGCAAATGTCCATTACTGTATTAATAGTGAAGGAAGGCCTTTTTTGGGCAAACCATGAACTCTATTAGGAAGTATGACTTTAGCATTCATTCTCAAGTTACAAGGGCATGCATTTTAGGCGAAGAGGCAGATAAACCCTTTTTTGTTATATCTTCATCTATATAACTTTGTTGGATTCCAAGGTTTGAACTTCCGTCACACACCTTAAAACATCTATTGTAATCTCTCTCAATAGTGTAAACCCTAATGATGTTTGAATAACTTATCTTTGCTCAACACCACTTAAAATAAACTCATATGTTTGTTTGTGGCTTTTAAGCAAGCTTCTCCTCTCGTATGGACCAAACCTTTTAAGAATTGAGAGAAATTAATGAAGGATATGTAGGGTTGTGATATATATTTGATTAAGCCTTGTCAAGGGCTGACTTAATAGTAGTTAACAAATGCTTAGTGTTTCCAATATTGGCTTTGTGAAGGACTTTGAGTTCTTCCTTTATGAACTTGAGTTTCTTCAGTAGAATAAACTGCTTGGTGCCTCTAATAGTTACATTGAGGCCATTGCTAACTGTTTCGTTTAAACATGCCAGATTAGTTAAGAAATTGTTAGATTTAAAAAGGAATGGTTATGAGTTCTTATTGAGTTAGATTATACAATAATAAGAAAATGATATGAGGTCTTTAGATTAAGGAATAAGGTCTAGAAAAGGGAAAGGTTTGAGGCCAATCAAAGTTGCATAAGGCCATGTCTAGTTTCTTTCTCAATAAAGAGCTCCCTCTTAGTTTATTACTCTATGTATAAAAGTTCCTCCATAGGACAAGTCTATGACATTTGCATCATTTATGTAGTTTCTCAGATATTGATACAATGTTTTATTGGAGCATCTACCCTCTACGTCTTCAAGATGTATAACTGAGTTTAAGTCATTTATCAACAACAGAGGAGTATAAATAGCTTAAGATATTTGTCTAATTATGTAACATAATGATTGTATTTGAGATCCGTCATTAGAACTATAGATGATATAGATGTTTATAATGGTGTTTTGGTTTCTACACTTGAATTTCAGAGAGATCAACTAATTAGTTTACTTAGTGTGCGGAACTTCTAGCTTGTCATCATTAATTAGTACCAAAATTCTACCATTGGGATGACTATTGTAGTTGGTAATGAGTCTCCAGCTTTTTGATACAAAATTAAGGAGGTTGCAGTGTTCCTCCTTTATTATAGACTCCAAAATGCCTATGAGACTAGGCTTATTTTCTATAATAAATCTTTAAGCATCAACATTTTATGTAAGGCCCCAAATTAGACCCTAGTAGGAATGTTACGTGTCCATGAAAGTATATGTGATAGGAGTTAATGATTATGATTTGATTGTGTATTACTTAAGTCTTGAATTTTAGTTTGATAGATTATAATTAGTAATTTGGAATTAATTGTTATCTTTAGAAAATTGATAAATTAAAATATACATTTGGACTAGGAAAAATGTCAAGTGGAAAGACAAGTTGATACATGGAAAGTGTGGATAACTAAGCCTATACATTGAGTGACATGTGGCATTGGTAAATAAGAGATAAATGGCAGTAAAGTTGAATGACATTTGGCAACATGATAAGAGGACAAGTAACTCATTTCTAAGTATGACATGTGTTCTTTTTAAAATTAGGACATCTTGCACTAAAAGGACTAAGCAAGTGCAGATTCACTCATTTTTCTCTGGATGTTTCTGTTGTCTTCTTTCTACACCTTTCCTCTTACCACCGAAACCCTCATCACCCTCACACCCCTGTGTTTTTACTTATGTTTGTGCTTTATTATCACACTAAAATCCTGCAGTAAGAAAGTTATATCCTGTTATCTTCTATTCTGTTGTCTTCTTGGTGTTAAGATCATTCTACTTCCATCTTGTACTTGGATGATTTTGCATTCATCGAGGGCTAGGTTTGCTTGATCATTGAGGTGGGTTTTGAATTAAAGAAAAGTAAGTGGAATTCTAAGCTTGATGGCATATGGTAATACACATTCTATGATGTTTGAATTGGGATAAAATATGTGTTGTGTATATGATAAAATGATGTTTGTATGATAGATTTTGTTTTGGTTTTTGAAGCATGAAAGACAATGGTTTGTGAGCTGCCAAATGAATGATTTTTAATTGACATTAGATGTGCATTTGATGAGGAATTGAAGCATAATTAAGGTATAATTGAGGTGTAATTAATAGACTATGATGAAGGTGTATTGAATTTAATATGAAGGTGTTAAAATCTAGAAACAAATTGAAGGCAATCGGATGGGAGCTACATTAGCTCCTTCCCACGATCATAGAAAATGCTTTGGAAAAGTTTGGTTTTGTACAATTGTTGAACCATATAAGGTTAAGGCATTTTACAATGGTATAGTTGAACTTGATTAAGGTTTGAAATGAACCTAGTTTGATGTTGGATTATTTGGTTAAAGGTTGAATAAGTTTTGGAATGTTAATTGAGGTCATAACTTAATGAATGGAATGTTTGATATCAATGTATCCAATTTAGAATATTTGAATTATTCAGGGGATGAAGGTGTTCTTATGAACACAAATGTGATACAAAGGATTTAAGTAATGTGAATTAGTTATGAATGTTTGAGAATTGGGAATTTGTGTGAACATATATGATGTGTAATTACTTAATGCTATTATTGATGCATTGTTACAAATGCTTAAATTCATAAGGCATATTAAGTTTGTTCGGGTGTGCAAGAATTTATTCAATTTGAGCATAAGGAAATAAATTCCTACGTTATGCATTAATTCTCTTACATGTGATTCTGAATTGTAATATGTGTTGCTTTAAACCTTCCAAGTCCTAGTTGTGGGTAAATAGGCATGTCTAGAAGGGTCTGCAACTGCTTCTGTACTTAGACACTACGGTGTCTTATATTCTTAGACACTACAGTGTCTTTTGTTTTAGAGACTCAAGTCTCTTCTGTTTCTGTAGATACTAATCATAGGTATCTTCTATTCTATTCCCGTTACCCACTTTTGTAAAAAAGATTAGCAGGCAATTCTGTATGTGTTTTGATATTAGTTCTGCTCTGAAACAATCATGTCATGTTCTGATACTTCTATATTCTGTTCTAATGTATGTATATTATGTTCTGATGCATTTATGTTCTGTTTTGATGCAATTAATAGTCTGATTACTCTTTGATTTGAATAATTAAAGATTGCTTGTGATAAGCCATGAATCATTGGCTTATAAATGCTACAGGACTGTTAGAAGCAATCTCCATCTTGTATCATGTTTAGTTATTCCCTACTAAGAAATATGCTTAGTACGGTGGCTTTTCCTCCGTGTAGGTCTCGATAAAAAGGATTAAGGCTGGGACAATTGCAGTGGCCAAAGAATAATGTGTTATGTTTTGGAAGATGTTTTGTATAAGTTTTTGAGTTGCATTTAAAATTATAAGATATATTTGTATTTTGTGTAAATGGTTTGTAATAACTATAATTCATGATGGATTTAACTTTAAGGCATGTATTTGATAAATACAATGTGTAAATTATGTTCTGTTTATAACTCAATATTCGAATGAATTGTGAAGTATGTTGCCTTACTTTTTGGATTTGCTGGAATATCTTGGTATGTATATTCTAGGTTTGATTTGTGTGGCATCCGTATATCCTCTTAGGGGGTATTAGGGTGTTACATTTTATAAAGGAGCATTAAGACTCCTCACATTCTATGATGTTAATGTCACGTCTTCTTAACAGAAGAGGAGTAACTCCTCTTTTTACTAGATTTCCTTTTGTTAATAATCTTAAATTCATCATTTTTTCCATATTAGCTATATTTTCATTTGCATCAATATTAGTGTCTAAGTTTTTGTCCCTTATATTACTATTACATGGAGTTAAAATTTGATCTGATGCCATGTTTGATTCTGCAGGGTTTAAGGGTGTAGATTTGTTAACTTCCTTTATGATAGGAGTCTCTATTAACTCACTCATATTGGCAAGCTGTGTTTTCTCAAAAGTCTCATTCATTATCTCCTAAAAACACCCTATCTTGAAGATTTTTCTAGTTAGCTTCCATTCTTTCTTTGGATTAGAGGCTGAGGGTCTCAATATATATGTAACTTTCACTGAATCCTCCATAAGTTTAAAGTTGTCATCAAGCTTCATTAGGGATATTTCTTCTGGCAGGTTACTCAAAGCATCAACTAGCACATATATTCTTTTATAGTTGATTCTCTTAATTTCTACTACTGCTTCATCTAGGCATAAGGTTGTTCTTACAGAGCTTACTATATGACTAAGGCCTTATATTGTCCAATATTCGAGAGGGACTCCATAGAAGTACATCCATATTAGAATGCTCATTTGTTTAATGTCTTCATAATTAGTTCCAATTTTCTTGGTTTGTATAGAGGAGTTTATTATGGCAGCATTAGAGCCCTGATTCAAGAATCTTCTTATATAAGGTTTAATAGGATACATGAAGAAGATGTCTTCACTGTTGACAAGTATATTTAGTAGTCCCCGCTATTTCCAGCTAATTTTCCCTAGGTTTTCTTAGTAGGAAAGGAGATACTCTTATCTAGAAAGTATCCTATAAGATTTGAATTCCATTTATCATCACTGGTTTTGAGAGTGGAGAGAGGTGCAGTGACCACTTGCTTGTTTATGGTTTTAAAGGGAGGGTGGTAGCTAACCTTGGTTCCATAGTTGGTGTCTCTAACAACCTATAACCAAGATTTCCTGAGATGAAGGTTGAAGTGACTCTTGGGAGGAAGAAAGTGGAGTAATAGAAACATCTAGGGGACGAGAGTTGGCTGGGGAAAGAGAGGAAGGAATGGTAGGATGGTGAGGTGAATAGGGCAAGAAGTGGCTTAAATTTTCATACATTGGAGTAGTTAGATTGTATACTAGATAAAGGGAGAAACTATACGATAAAAAAGAGGAAATGAGATAGAAAGAAGACGTTGGAAACAAAATGCTGAAAGACAAGAGCATATAGATAGAGAAAGTTGATTAAGGGTTAAGGGTAAGGACCTTCATATTAGGCATGTAACTTCATGTAAGGTAGAAATTCAACTAGATCAGTGGTGAGCGGTATAATTAAAAGAGGTGAATGTGAGCAGGAACAAAAAGAAAGGAGAAATACAAAAAACACCTTGAGAACTAAGAAAAAGAAAACAAAGAGACTAGAAATAGTAGAAAGAAGAGAATTTAAGGTTTAAGGGATAGGAAGACCGCGCATACGAGTAGGCTAAAGAAGAGAGAATGTCTCAATTGTAGAAATAAGTCAAAAAGATTACACTTCCTACCACCATATAAATGAAAACCTAAAAAAATTAAGAATTAGAAAATGATATTTTCCCTTTTACCTGGTCCTATTTCATAATAATGAACTTCAAAAATGGAAAAAGGCCAAATATTTCTTTAAAACAAAAAAAAATATTAGAAAGAAATATAAAATATCAAAGTGAGAACAACCCAAGAAATAAATATTATAAAATGTTTAAGGACCATTAAGAAAACACAAAAGACAACATATAAGAAAGTGAAGAGATGAGAATTAGACAAGGAGTAATATAAGGAGGAAAATATATTTAAAAAAGTGAGGCAAAAAGTCAAGGAACTTGAGATATTTATAGAAAGAAAGAGGAGTAAGAATTGTGGCCTAGAAAAACGGGACAAACAAATATGCTGAAGGAGATTTTTTTTGGTTTATAATGCTTCCTTCCATCTGAAGGGCAAGCCCCGGGCTGCGTTCGTTGTTGCCTGTATAGCTTTCTAGAACAGAGATCAAGCAACGCATATTATGAAGTTATATAGTTCATTTTGGTCTCTAATTTGTTGAAAATTGTTTTCAAATAGATGAGATTTTTGCTTTTACCAAAAAATATGTTTCTACTTCTATGTTTTTTAGATTTCTTTTCCAATTTCAAAGTCATAGTTATCTTTGTTTCCGAACTCTAAATTACTATAAATAATTAAAATGAAACTTGTTTAAATTTTGACTTCATAGTTTAGGCTATGTTTGGTTGGGAGTTTATTAATGAAATAGAATGGAATATAATATTATTTCATTATTTAGGATGATGGTTTATAATGAAATAGAATGAGATAGAAGAGGAGTCTTTCATATTATATCTCATTCCATCCTAAACAATAAAAATGAGAAACTTTCAATTTAGGAGATTTAGGATGAAATGTAAAATGATAAATAACTTTTCACTATATTACATTATAAACCCTTCTTCTAAACAATATTTCACTATATTACATTATGAACTCTTCTGTCCCTCCCAAACGACAATTTTCTAATATTACATTCATTTACATTCCATTCCATTATAAATCATTCTATTCAATTCCATTCAATTAAAAACCTTACGTCCAACCAAACATAGCCTTAATAAATAACAAAAATTGGTATCAAGATTAACAAAAATGTTTATGATATGTTTATTTTATTTCAGTAATCCCACAATCATTTTTTGTTCAAATTTGAGGGTTTTTAAAATTAGGAAGCAAGAGGAAATTAAGATTTAGATTTTGCAAATCTAGTTTATTTTAAAAGAAATGATTCATGAGTTATAAATATAGGCAAATAGATCATAGGTCACAGGTAAATTTGAGTTCAATCTATATTGGTATCTACATTTGTATAATATTGTCACATGGATATCCAGAAGCCAAGTTAAAGTGTGCTCCGTTAATTACATCAATAAAAAACTAACAAAACTAACATTTTAAACTAACTTGAATGAATTTTAAAAGGTTAGTTGCTAAATTAAAAATTTTAAAAGTTTTGACACTGAATTAAAAAATGCTAAAAGATTTAATACCATAGAATATATTATCCCTCTAAAATTTTAGTAGTCTTTATCTAATATTATTCTATAATATTTCATGGTTTCTTTGGAAATATTTAATTTTTAACAGTAACTGTTATGTTATTCCTATGTTGCATTCTATAACAAACACCATTATTTTTCATATTTTTTATTAAAAAATTTGCCACAGACTAAAATGCAATACTACTCAATTCCTTTCAAGAAAAAGAATTACGCAACTAATAAATTCCAATATCATATGAGCTTTTCTTTTCCCCTTCAATTAAATGCCTGAAGTGTTAATTTACGATTATTGCCCCTCAAAGTCTTATTATGTGCTTATTAGATTCTTAATTTATAAACCTATCTATCCACCTATAATGCCCAAACTATGAAACTTTTAAAACAAATCAGTTTTGGATCTAATAAGGTGTCTATATATATATATATAAAACAAAACCAAAACACCATATTATTATACTACCAATATTTCAAACTTCTTAACTAATATATAATACATTTATTAAGGAATTTTTATTCAGTTGGATTTTAAAATTTCAGTATTCTCTTTCTATTTAAAGGTTATATTTTATTTCGTTTGAGGTATATAACTTTTACCATTAAGATCTGCATATCAGATGAATTTTTATCCTATCAATAATTTCTCAAAATGTCATCTGCTTTATAAACAATCTTTTTGAACTTAATATATATACAAAGCATAAAAAATTGTAGGTGTTTAAATGTAATAAAATTGTTTAAATTATAATTAAGAGACATATAAGTTTCAATTATTATAAAATTTTGGTAGACTATATCAAGCATTGAAAAATTCTTATGCAAATAACAGTCATTGAAATAAGGGCTAATATATTTTGAAGTGCCAAATTTTTTGAGAAATTTTCAATTTAGTACTAAACGTTTTACAATTTTTAACTAAGTGACTAAGATTTTAAAACCCTAACAACTCAATTCAAAATGTTAATTTTGTTAGTTTTTTATTAATGCGGATAATGGAACAACTTTTGACCATGAAATATAGACAATCATGTGAAAAATTGATAGACATGTAAGCATCCACGTGGACTTACATATAACCCATGACCCAACCAATAACCCACAACTCATACCCTATAACCCATACACATAACTTACCCATTTTATTTCAAAATATCTCGTACCATCTTCACCTCCCATCTATCCATTTATCCACTGTGTCGTCTTCTAAAGAACCCTCCTCTCCTCTTCATCATCTGTAACTAGAAATTACTACACTATATTTGAGTTTTTGAAGACTCTCGTTTGTCCTCTGTGTCATCTGCAAATTGCATTTTTCCTTATTTTAGGTTTTCATCTTTAATAGAATATTAAAGCTGAAGAATCAAGGCTAGGCATTATGGGGTTTAATGTTAGGGTTTGATATCTGTGTTTCTCCCTTTTCTTCATTTTTTTAGCTATATTTTTTCTTACATGAGTGGTGACATTCTTTATGTTTCTTCTTAGGTATCAATAGTTGAAGGAGGGGTGCAACATTCATTTCACAAATGCACACTTGATTTCTAAAATTTGGTAAGCTTCTCAAATTTGAATTTTTTTTTTACTTATTTTCTTTTTCAAAGTTCGTGTTCAACTAGATAGTTTGTTTTGTGGTTCAAAATGTTTCTCTTTCAAATATTCTTTTTTATGGTAATTAAATGAAAAACTATAAGTGAGTATTATAATATGGATAAGTTTAAGATTTTATAAAACTTCTTCAATTCACATTTGCCCAATCTGTAACTAGTTATATAGAAGTACTCTTTAAAATCAACCCTTTTTTCAACATACTTGATTTTTGTTAAGTTGTTGAATAGTCTTGATTAATATAATTAGAAGTAAACCTTATCAGACCTTTAATTTACCAACAAATTAGTCTAAAAAAATAACGGGTTATTTACTACAAATGTATAATAAAGCTTATCTTACAAATATTATAAATATAAGGACAACATTTGAGGTATTTATTTTAGATAAGTTAAGACTAAAACTTGAAAATTTTTATTAATTAACCATCTTTTACTTCCTATACTAGTTGAATAGGACTTTGATTCTATTACATAAAATTAGTTAATTTTCCTAGGTTAACATTCTAGTTGATTATTTATCTTTGAACTATAAAACAAACTTCTTGTCATGTGACAATCTCAAACAAGCTAGTCAAGATTAAATATTATAAGTCAAGAAATATATGTAAGTTTAGTAATTGGGTTGGATGAAGAAATGTTTTTATTTTTATAGGTTAATGACTATTATGCATACTTCATGGACGAAGAAAAATCCTGAAAGACACATTGTTTCTTGCGCTCGATATGGAGTAAGTTATTCCTTGATTTTATAGTTTTGTGAGTTTTCTAACCTTTTATTCTTAATACTGTTATTAACTTTTTTATTACTCATTTAATTTCAACATTGAAGTTGCCAGTTTTTTTAGTGGGTTGATCTTTAAATGTGTGAAAGATCTTTGAGTATTATACATGGCCTATTGGAGAAGATAAACAAGTTAGAAGAAGGAAAAAATTATGAAGTTGAAAATTAAAATATTGAGTATTGTCTTGATAGTGGTTGTCGCAAAAAATTTCTACGAGCAGATGTTTAAGATGAAATTTTAGCTTTTTGTGAAGAGCAAAAAAAAAAAAAAAAAAAAAGAATGGATGGAGGAGAGAAGTATATATTAGAAACTTAAGCTAATCGTTTTCCGGATTTGTTACCATTCATAGGTTGAAGTGATACTTTTCATATTTTTGGATAATTATGAAACTTGTTCTTGTAGATGCTTTAATATTGCTTTATAAAATTAGTTGTTCACTAAAACATATGTACAAAATAGTTTTTAGAAAGGAACCTGATTATACTAATAGAAGTTGTATTTTGTTAATTCTTTTTGCAGTTGAGAAGTTCAACCCAAGAGCTTAAGAACTTGTTATTCTCCTTATAGTAGCTATAGTGTGTGATGGGATAAGATCGATTTTTTCCATAACCAATGGGATAAAATGATTAGTAGATGTTGGTAATAATACTCTTTCCTACATATCTACATGCCATATATTTATTTGTAAAATTGGGTATATCATCTTCTAGAAAGTGGATGCAACCAAAATTTTTCCTACCTGTTGTTTTGCTATTTACTTTTCTTCCTTAGTGTATAGAATTGAGCGTCATCAAGCTAAATTTTAATTTTAACTTCAATAAAAACTCAAATATGCAAAATAAGAGAAATTTGTATTTGGTTTATCCTATAAGTTTACATCTTCATGAGATATGAGTGAAACACTCCAAATATAACTATTATTCCTTACAAAAATATTTTTTCTTGTTTGTATATATAGAACAAACACAGTTAAGAAGAAAAATTTAGATTCAAACCTCTATATTGGTCAGTGAAAAAAGTCGTAAATGACCTAGATTTCTTCTCCATTTTCATCCTTCATATTATTCTCATTTTTGTCTCTATATATCTAGAACTAGATTTCTAGTTAATTGATTTTATGTCAAATTTGGTTTGCTATCATTGACTATTGCAAAAGCATTTGCATCCTAATACAAAAGAATCATATATTTTTATCTATAGGACATACCAAAATATTCAATTCAACAACTTTACATAATACTTCTTAAAGCTTTTGACTTTGTCCTCTTCATCCTTACATTTATTTCTTCCTAAAAAAATAGCAACATATAGTCAAAGGATAATCCAATTGTCAAAACTAATTTAAAACCTATAAATCTTTGTGATTCTCAATACATGTAACTTTGTTAAGTTATAACTCACCGTATAACTAGTGGTTGATGTTCTTTACCCTACAATGTCCCATATCTACGGACTGGTTTCTTTCTTTTATTTGTCTTTGACATTGGTGATCGACATGAAGGATTAATAGTAGAACAATTTACTTGGACATCACTTGTAGACTCCGTTTAAAAAAATGAAAATAAATAATGTTCAAGGTTAAATACATATAAGTAAGAGACAAACAAATAATGTGTTAACTTACATGTGTATCCATTGAAACTTACATGTGTATCCATTGAAACTTATTGTGACACACTTTTCATTGGACATGTTTTTTTGTTATGTCATTGCTAAAAGCATGTTATTCCTCTATTTGACATCTTGTTTCCTCTATTAGTATTCTCCTAGTCCTCATTTCTCCTATTCTTCTTTAGTCTACCTGACTTTTTTAGAAATAAAGGCAATAATAGTGGTTTATATTCAACTTGTAGATACTTGTTCTTCAAAAACCAATGTGATACACATTTTTCATACTCTTTTATTGTACTCGATGAAAGCAATGGCATGTGAACATAGGATTCCTGACACATCCTAGCTTCTATATCTATATATCTTATTCCTCAAGTTCACAGTATGCTTATCTCTTTTGTATATTACTTCAAATCCACCAAACACCATTACTGTCAAGTTCACAATCAATGCTTAACTCCTTATTGATTATCATTTTTTTCTTTATTCTTGGACTAGTTTCATCTCTACAGTTAGTTGCCATGTTCTTATTTTCATCATAAGCAGTATAATTTCCTCAAGCATGGTGATAATGTTTTTAGTTCGAGCTTCAATTACACTTCTATTAAATGCTTCATAAAGATTATTATCCATAATACCACATTTGAATAAAGTGTTTGAAATATTCTCTTGAACTTTTTCCTTTGAAATTCTTAATAAATTCCTATTCAACTTTTGAAACAAGATTTGACCTCAAAAGTTCTTCCTTATAATCCTAAAGCTTGCTATATTATGCTCCTACACGTCTTTATATTTCCTCTATCACCAACTTCCAAGCCCTACAACAAATATTATACTATCAATTCTTTCTTAACAAATTTCCTCAAGTCTACTCACTTTAGTGTAATGAGTCCCTAGAGGTCTTTGAATTAATTATTAGCAAGTCACATTGAACCCACATTTCTATTACGAAGAACATGATTGTATATGTATTTCTATTAAAAAAATCTATACATGTGTCAGTAGTTAGTCTATAACAATAATGAATGTTAAATTTAAAATTACCAAAAAAAATTAAAAATACTTACTTGAAAGCTATTTAAATCTTTTACCAAGTTAATGAAAATGAACCATTTACAGTACTTACTCAAATATTTGGCTCTTACCAAATTGTTTGGTATTCCTTGTGAAAAATTTTCCCCTTCTTTTATCAATAGAAAGCTTATGAAGTACCTCATTGAATTCATTAGAACCGTTAGACAACATACTAAGCTCAATCTCAATCTTTCCCTTATGAGGGTTGAACCTGTAAAATTTTGATGTATTTCTTAACCTCTCATCCATATCTCAACCACCTTCTTCAAAGCTACAATTATCATCTAATTCGAAGTAATTTGT
The DNA here is from genome assembly GCA_027563845.1 of Erythroxylum subrotundum. Lineage (NCBI taxonomy): Eukaryota > Viridiplantae > Streptophyta > Magnoliopsida > Malpighiales > Erythroxylaceae > Erythroxylum > Erythroxylum subrotundum. The sequence continues at coordinate 24,762,662 of JAOQMQ010000196.1, forward strand.
CATAAATTTGTCTTATGTGTCATTCCATCATTATCATCTCCATCATTTACTACAATTTATTCTATAGCTTTCCCTTTCTCTGCTATATGTTGCAAACTTTCAAATTTTTTACCAATTGTCCCTTTTTAAATGAAGCAGTCAAATCCCTAAATATTTCTAACTCTTTATCATCCAAGTCTAAATCAAATTAATTTTCACTTCTTGCATCAATAAATAAATTCTCTTCTTATTCAACTGGATTAACTTCACTGTCTCTTACACTTGCAACTTCTTGCTCAGCTACATCACCTTCAATCCCAGTAATAACCTCCACATTAACATCATCATTAAAAGATTGTTCCAAATGTGACAAATTGGCTCCATGATCAATATAGATCTCTATCACCTTATATTATGAAATTAACTGACATATCTCTATTAGACTAGCATCACTATTATCCACCTCCATCAACCTATTTTTTAGACTAGCTCTTGGCATCTTATACATACAATTATTTCTTTTGGACCTTTAACCTCCTCTATGAAAATCTTGTCAAGGTCCCAATAACAAAACCTAACATTCATTATCTTTACCCATATATTCAATATCTTCCCCATAGACAAACTTATCACTATAAAGCATAGTTACTTTCCTATCCTAACCATCCATCTCCATTTACTTATATACAAATATGATAGCATCCAACTAAACATTCAACAAATTGAAGCAAAAAAAAATTCATTTAGTAAAGATCTTCTACAATCAATCAGTTTCTTGAATAAAGATATGAGCATATATTTTACTAATTAGTTGTTTTTGAAGTAACAGGACATGAGAGAAACTTACCTTCCATTGGAGTTTAGTCTCCTAGAAGATTAGGTTATTTAACCATCTCAACTTCACCAAATTCTATAAGAATAAGGCTTTATTTTATCATAAGCAATTTATAAGAGCAAATATAACTAATTGAGTAAGAACTGTTATGGAATTTCTACCTTAATATTTATGATCACAAAAAAGAAACCAAAGGATAAAGTCCAACCATGTTTCAAAATTCATTTCTATCTCCATAAATATCACTGCACTTATACCTATTTAGGCTCAGGTCATATTAGTTAGGAAAGAATAGTTCTACCTACATACGTCACACATTCTTAAAGAGCCTATCAAGACCAAAAGCTACAGTGCATATTTAATATTATCCTTAATCGCTCTCCAAGTACATATGTATAGCCATATGGCCAACTTATATAGTAGACTAAAAATACTTGCAATTATCTTCCTAGTAGACCTTCAACTCATTCCATATAACCATTTAATATGTTTTACGTATGGACATTTAATCTTGATTTCATAGCATAATAATAATACTTTTAAGGATGAACCTTAGAGCAACTGTTAAAGTTGTTTCTTTGTGATTAAAAGGTCACAGGTTTCAGTCACGAAAATAACATTTTTGTAAAATGTAAAAGGAAGATTGTGTATAATTGATGTCCCTTCCCTAACCCTCACAAAGCGGGGAGCCTTGTGCACTAAGGTGTTGTTGTTGTGATAATAACACTTTTGATAGACACATGCAAGTTATTTGATGAAATGTCCATAAGAGATGTAGTAAGCTAGAATTCTAGTATAGTTGCTTACACTTTCAACCCAACAAACATACAAGTCATTTGATGAAATGCCCAAATAATCTTGGCTTAATAGCACAATAATGACATTTTTGATGAACATATGCAAGTTGTTTAATAAAATAGCCGTAAGAGATGTAAGAAGTTAGAATATTTAATTCCAACTCAATGCACATAAGTAGAATGGAAATGAAAAAAAACAACAAAACACCACAAAAAACTAGATACAAAAAAGGAATAACCAACATATAAGGAAACATATCTTGCAAGTGAAGTTTTAAATAAGGGAGGTGTGTGGAAAGAAAGAAAGAAAAGTATTGAAACCATGCGAGAAAAAGGAAACAACGATAGTTATTAAAGGAACTAAAATACAATGCAGTAATTTTAGTTGCAGAAGATAAAGAGGGGAAGAGGGTTCTTTCAAGGGCAACACAGTGGATAAACGAGTAGATAAGAGATGAAGAAGACGCATATTATTTTGAAATAAAGTTGGTGGACTATAAATTATGAGTTTTGGGTTGAGATATGAGTTATATATTAATCCATATAGATACTTAGGTGTTCATCATCTTTTCACGTAGAAATTTACATTTCATGGCCAAAGGTAATTTTGTTAGTCACGTCAGTAAAAGTCTAATAGAATTAATGTTTTAAACTGAGTTGTTAATTGTTATAGTTGTAAAAAATTAGTTAAATGAAAATTTAAAAAAGTTTAATATTTAATTACAAAATTTAAAAAAATTAGCACTTTAAAATAAATTATCCATTAATTAAATTGGTGGTTACTTAGAATGAGTACTGGAAAGGCAACTTCCAAAAGTAATTCACACGTGATATCTTGTTGGCCCCACACTTCTATCTCAACGGCGTTTGGGCTTGGCACACTAACTTAAACTTCATGTTCAAATGACAACTCATTTCAATTTGCTTAATAAATAATAATGTAATGGGTTATATGGTTCTATTTCTTTTTTGTTTTGTAGTTTTTAATTTTAATTTTTTGTTTTTAGTTTATATTTTTTAAAAGTAAAATAAAAATTATTTAGTTGTTAATACAAATGTAGTTATATTTTTACTAGAGAAGATGGTTACATACTAAATAAAACTTAAAGATAAATTATTTTTAATTAAATAAATTTATTTTAATCTCTTATATAATATTATTAACAAATGGTTAATAAAAATAATTTATTTCATTAAAATAAATAATTTAGAAATTAATTTTTATTTATTTTAAATATATTTTAATTATTAAATCAAAATTTATTTAATATATATATTTTTTGAATAAATTTTAAATTTGAATATATTTATTAATAATTATTAAGTTTAATTGAATTACAAAAATTAAATAAAATTATTAAATAAAATTAAATTATGCATAATTCTTATTAATAGTTAATTTAAATTAATTAAATATATGATATTGAATTAAGTTATTTATAATTCTTGTTAAAATTAATATATTAAATAATTAAATAATATATATTTAGTTGATAATAAAGATAAAATAAAATCTATTTTTATGGTTTTTATAAATTTTGAAAAATGAAAGGAAAAAACTAAACTAAAAATCCAAATAAATCATTTTTTTAATTTGAAAATAAAAATCAAAAATCAAAAATCAAAATAAAAAAGTGGGGCCTTAAGTTACCGAGCATAACATTCGTTCAATTTTTTAAGCCAAACACACCATTTCAGTTACTCAGCAACGGAGACAGAGAAAGAGACCCGATCCGATCCGGCAACCTAAAATGGGCAAGGATCTGAGCGAAGACCAAGTCTCGTCGATGAAGGAAGCGTTCACGCTCTTCGACACCGACGGGGACGGCAAGATCGCGCCTTCTGAATTAGGAATCCTCATGCGTTCTCTGGGAGGAAACCCAACCCAAGCCCAACTCAAGTCCATAATCGCCGAGGAAAACCTAACCGCTCCCTTCGATTTCCCAAGATTCCTCGATCTCATGGCCAAGCACATGAAAGCAGAGCCCTTCGATCGCCAGCTTCGCGATGCATTCAAGGTGCTCGATAAGGATTCCACGGGTTTTGTGTCCGTGGCGGATCTGCGTCACATTTTGACGAGTATTGGGGAGAAGCTGGAGCCTGCGGAGTTCGACGAGTGGATTCGGGAGGTCGATGTGGGTTCGGATGGGAAAATCCGCTACGAGGACTTTATTACTAGGATGGTGGCTAAGTAATTGGTTTAGATAACATTTGCAAATGTATGTGTTTGAATTGGTTTAGTGTTTGAGATGATGGTGATGCTATCTGGCGTTTCAATTGTTCAAGTAATCTTTTAATTTCTTCCTCTTTTATGTTTTAAGGTTTTCGATGTTAAACATTTGTGGCATTCTGTAGACAATAACTCCTAGTCAGTGTATAGGGTGAGGGCTACTCTATTCACTAATCAGAAGGATTGGGTTGCTACGGTTTTACATGGTCTTTTAGCTTTGATCTACTTTTGTTTCTTTTGCTAATATCTTTGTGATGAAGGAAGGTTCTAAATGTGGATGATAGTGAAGTTGCAAATTGTTGTCCACCATGGGTCATAGTCATACTACAGTTGCAGGTTACTGTGGATCATGTTATAGTTGCAGATTATTGTGATTGCAGTCCTTGCAATTTGATTTTACTCCATCTCATGGGTTGCTTTCGTTCTAAACCTTTGATTGATTTTACCCAATCTCTTGCATTGCTTTCGTCCATGACGATTGGCTTCATTCATTGCGTTGAATGTGGAAAAGAATGAACTTTCGGTCTCCTGATTGTTCTTGACTTCATTCACAGGACCAACAGACTCGTGTGTTAAGGGTAGGCTTTATGGCTGTTGTGTACAGAATTTGCTTATTTTGTATGCTCTGATTTCCTTTTAACCGTAAAGGATTTTATGTTTGTACAAAGGAAACTTGATTTTAAGATTGGTTTTCTAATTTGTCTTAATGACATTTGAATCTAATTTGTAATTTGAGTTTAAATTGTTGGCTCGTCAGGTAGTCGATTAACAAATTATACTGGTTATTTGTTTTTAAAGCATTGATTCGTCAGTGATTTATATTAGCTATCTAAAAAATGTTTCATATAATTCTTGTCATCGACAATTCTCTGAATAGATTAGGGAAGGAGTGTCAGTACTCAATTCTCACAAAACAGAATCAAACTGTGTCTTTATCGTGTAAGAAGCAATCAAAGCAACCAGATACAGACGTGTAATCTTTTTGGGGTTCGTTTAACCGCTTGTAAAGCCTGTAAAACAGAAATATTAAAGCCTGTAAAACAGAAATATGTGGCGAGGACGGCTGAGATCTAGTAGATTACAGACAAGATGACACAATTATACGCACCGAACTATATAACGTTGACTATCAGGTGAACGACGTGACCGTCAATTGACCGTTAACAGCGAGGCACGTGCTGTACAAATCAGAATCCTAATCAACTCCAACAACCAATAGACAAAGACAAACAACAATAATACAGAGAGGCGGACGAAGAATTGCTCATAGAGCGAGCGAGCGAGAGAGAGAGAGAGAAAGGAGTGATCAGCGATCTATCGGAATGGAAAAAGGTGGCGTCTTTCCGATATGAAATGAGAATTCATGTCTAGAAATCAATAATTGAGAATGAAAGGCGTCTTCTCGGCGCCCGGAGATTATGTTCACTTCAAGTCTCAAGTTCCTCTCCACAAGATCCCTGTGAGTTTCTCTTTTTTCTTCTTCTCCCCCCCTTTTCTCAATTCTATGCAAGTGTTTAGCTGATATCGATATGATGGTGGAATTTTAGCGGTCAACTTGTGTTCTCAATTGGGTACTCTTTTGTTTTGGCTTTGTTCCTCTTTTTCGTAGTAAATTATTAGTTTTGAGTTTTTTCTTTCTTCCTTAGTATTGGTATTATGATGATGTGGGTGTGATTAATTGTTGGTTGTTATGAGATTTGCTTGGTGAGTGACTCTAATAGCTGGGTTTGCATTTCAATTAACTTCAAGATTCTCCTTCCAAGTCAAATCGTTAACGTTATCCGATTTTATTTTAACTTTTGTTCTTATCGTTTGGTTTTAGTTTGCTATATTGGGAAGTTTATGAATATTTGGTTTTCCCTTTTTAAATTCTAGACACAAGTCTTGGTTCTATTGGTTTGTATTCTGATCCCTGCTTCCCTGAAGTATCATATTAGTGTTTCTATTGTCTCCATGACTGCAAAGTTTTTTTTTTAGTTCGTTTATGTAGTTCCATAACTACTATTTTTTCCATGATTTTATAGACTTAGATTTAATTTCTTGTATCTATTCTATTGAATTTGATCATATGTCTGCTATTGCTGCTTTCTTTTCTTTTATTTAGAAATGATAGGCAGGCTTCTACTTCTTTTCATGCAAGATTATCTTTTTGATTGCAACATTATTTTTTGCTTAATCATAGATTGGCACCAAACAATGGCGATATTATGATTTTGGTCCAAAAGTGGTCCCTCCACTTATTTGCCTACCTGGATTAGCAGGAACCGCAGATGTATACTATAAACAGATCATGTCTTTGTCCATGAAGGTAATTTTCTTATTTTCTGTGGAATTATTTGCATAACAAGTTAATGGCACTTTAGTTCTTTTCCCCTTCTTTAGGTTTTTTTTTTAATGTATTTTCTTAAACTTGTGTTTTACTATGGAATTGTGGATTTATTATATGGATGTCCAGTTATCATTAAAAATACTCATTGTATTTCACAAAATTTGAAAGTTTTCATCTGTTACATCATCTTATGGATTTCATTATGATTTGTACTAGTGGCTGTTGGTGAAACTTGCTGAAAGCTAATTAATCTAGTCATTTGCTATTTTTCCAGGGTTATCGCGTGATTTCAGTTGATATTCCACGTGTATGGAACCATCACGAGTGGATTCAAGCATTTGAAAAATTTCTGGATGTCATTGATGTTCATCATGTAAGAATCATCATCTGCTTATTGTTTATCAATAACTTTTTATACATTAGAAGCTAAATAGTTTCAATGGTTATGTTTACCATGCTCTACGGTGTGAGTTTTGTATAAACATAAAGTGGACACAAAGCTGATAATAGATATATGGTCTAAATAGTAGGATAAGAGCCTATTTTGTATTGCTACCCACCCAGTTATTATGATAATATGAATATACTTGGAACCAAGTATGACTAAAATGTACGTTTTTCTGTTGGTTAAACCAAGTATGACTAAAATGTATGTTTTTCTGTTGGTTTGCTTTGCGTGTTGCTTACTCTGTTTTCATAAGTTACTGAGATTGCCTATAAGCTGATTGAACGTATTAATCTTATATGTAATAGATACATCTTTATGGTACTTCTCTTGGAGGCTTCTTAGCACAACTTTTTGCCCAGCATCGACCAAGACGAGTGAGATCACTGATACTGTCAAATACATTTTTGGATACACGCAATTTTGCAGCTGCCATGCCATGGGCTCCTGTGTATGTATCCATCAAAATATTCATTCTATCATCATTGGTAGAATCATGAAAGATATTTATGTTCATATAAGATGATGACAGCCATTTGCTCAGTATGAGGGATTTCCGGTGCACGGATAACGTAGTGTTGTATGTGCTCTAAAATGTCAACAGTGGAAAGCACACTTTAGTGATTATTGTCAAATAAAATGGAGAAAATTGTTCATTGGAGGTGAATTTGGAATTGCTAGCAGGAGAATGTGAATTTCTTAAGAGATGAAGTGGAACTATGGTTGGAAGCTTCTTCTACTGAGCAGTTCCTTATGTTGTTAAATCTCAACATTATGGAATACTTGGGGCTTCACAGTGGTAAAATGTGGCCATTTAAACCTAAGTTGTAGATTAGCCCAAAGGTGCTACACTTTGGTTAAATGAATGATTGCCAAGGAAAACATTCACTAATGCACCCCTCCCTCCCCTCTTCCCCTTTCCCTTCCTTACTGAACTTGAGCTTCTGTGTCACTTGCCTAACCAAATAAGAATTTGTGATCTTTTTTCCTTAAATTCGGATTTGACATTAGTGATTTTCCAGTTTTTCCTTTCTGATGTCATGTTGTCTTAGTTAACAAGCTTTGGCTTGTATAACTCGAAGGATTAGTTTATAAGAAGGGAAAATTCATGAATTCATTTAAATTCTAGCAGTCTTAGGAAGCTGCATCTATTTTTTTACTTTACTTCTTTTCAGGGTTAGGTCTATTATTATCATCTCAGTTATCCTATATAAGAATATTGTGTTAGGTATCCTTTTATTCAAATAGTTTCCTTGCTTTAAATTAGAAGATAGTTAGTAGCCTGTATTGTCCTGTTATCATAAATCAATAGGGGCGAACCTTATATCGAAGAAGTCATTCAATTGCCTCTTCTGCCCTTCTACAGTTTATATCCCTTGAATTGGTCCTTTGCAAATTGAAAATTGTGCCTTCTCAAACTGAGAAAGTTGTCAGTGTAATTGTGTTTTCTGTTCGTTTTCCTTTTTGACGAGCTTATCGTTTCACCCCTACTCTTTGGAAAAGGATACTTATGGTTCTCATTCATCAAATTGAAAAATTGAATATACACATATTATGTCATAAATGATGTTTTCTGGAAGCTTGGAACTAAGAAAAGTTGGTCCCTTTTATTGAGCTTCTTAGATGTGCTGTCATTTGTGCAAAAGAAGTTATGGTATCTGTAAATTCTATTGTGGTGCAGTGTAAGCTGGACTCCTTCTTTTCTGTTAAAAAGATATGTTTTGACTGGGATTCGAGATGGCCCTCATGAACCATTCATCGCCGATTCTGTGGACTTTGTTGTTTCTCAGGTTTCTACCTAAGATTTTATATTTCCATATTCTATTTTTCATTGGTTGTATCCTTGATAGTTTTGTTCATGATGTAATTTAGTTCTGGTCATTGATACACTCGATTTCTCTTTTAGGCTAATTACGTGAATTCAAAACTTGGATTTTGATTACCCGTGCATCTTCATTTTAGCTGCTGCACTGTTGTATTCTGATTAAGTTTTATCTGTCTTTAGTGTTGCTTTCGGTTTTGATGGTTGCCAATAATAACATATGGTGCATTTGTAAAAAAAGGGTTGAAGAATATTAAATTAGCTTTTAAATTATGTAAAAGTAGAGAAAAAAAGTTGAGAAAGGAGAAGAATATTGACTCGTGGTTCATTTGTATAGCCTGCTTCCATGGATACAGACTGCTAAGAACCTGTGGTGTATTATTAATTAAGTTTAGTTTGTTTATTTGGAATAATAGGGTAGCATAGTTTTGTTTATTTGGAATAATAAGGTAGTACAGTATTTCATAATAATGTACATTCTTAAATATATCTAAACTATTCTATTATAAGGTACAGAAATTATTCCTCTATCAAATACATAACAGTATTTTTATACTAAATCTCCATGATCTTCAACGGGGAAGAAAATGAAAAACTGAAGATGCATGTCAAAATGTAAAAAGAAAAGGAAGAAACATGTGACTTTGTCACTTTGGAACCAAGAAAAACGCAATTGAGCATAGTGATGGACTATTTAACCAATATCTGTTTTTGACTATTTTCTGTCTTAGTATGTAAACCTTTGAGCCAGCATGCAAATCTTCTAGCCTCTTTTGTAGTGCTAGTATTTTTACTGAGTAGTAATATGATCGTTGAATTTCACTTCCAGTATTGCAAAGATGCTTCTTTGACTAGTTGGTAGGTTTTAGTATGCTCCCCCACCTTCCCCCACCCCTCCATTTTGTTTTCTCTTTTCTTTTCTAAATTATCTAATTTCTTCTGGCATTTTCTGTTTTCTTTTTTCTTATAATTTAACGTGCTCATCAGCTTCAAGTGAAGAACTTGCTTATGTTATGTGATTACTATATCAGGTTGAAACACTTCATAGAGAAGACTTGGCGGCCAGGTTGACTTTAAATGTTGATACTGCCTCAGTTGGATCTCTTCTACTCACAGATTCATCTATCACTATAATGGATGTAGGTGCTTCAGTTGGATTCCCAACTTTCTGATTCATCTATCAATTTAATGGATGTAGGTTATGTGAAACTTTATGTGTGTGCAATCACTGCATATTTCTACCAGCCATGCCTATAGATAAAGATTAATTAGTAGTAGATTGTTAACATAGTTCAATACTGAAGTTTCTTTTCCAAAAATTGAATGCAAGTGAAAATAGTATTCTTCATTTCTTGGTCACCTCAAGAGAAGACTAAAACTAATCCAACTATAATTGTAAGCTAGGAGATAATTGATTTCTTATTCATTTGTTTTCTTTTCTGTACACTTTTTCATTTTCTTCTTGCAGTTTTGTTCCTTGTAAACAAATGCAAATGTTTTGATTAATATACTAGTTTTTGTTGACATGCTACCCCTTTGTTCTACAAGACGAATGACTACTGTGCAATTCCTCAACAACTTAAAGATCAATTGAGTGAAAGGTATCCTGAAGCAAGACGTGCGTACCTGAAGAGTGGTGGTGATTTTCCATTTCTTTCACGCTCAGATGAAGTCAACTTGCATCTTCAGGTTGATCAAGTTTCTATGATTTTAACTGTTTCTAAAGTAAGTATGATAATCTGGCACCAACCTGCTGAAATGTTTCTGTACTATATATCATAGCTGCACCTGAGGCGTGTTGGGGTAGAAGCTCGACCAGACTTGGTACGGAGCATTCCAAAGGATGATACAGGTGGAAGTCAGAGTGAGAAGAAACAAGGGAAAGAAGATCCTGATGATCAATCTAAAGATGGAGGAAACTCTGAGAATTCATCAAGGCAGGACCAGTTTTCTCCAGGCGAAGAAAGTTCTGAATCTCATCATAATATAGACGACCAGCTTCTTAGTAGTGCAAAAACTTGTGCTTTTGGCCATGAAGACACGAGGGATCGTCGTGAGTTTTTGAAGCAACGACAAATCGTAGCCAGCAAGTTCTTGCTGCAGTCTTTGGGGGAAATTTTCGAGAGGTGTTTACTTCCCTCCTCTTTTGTGTTATCGTTGTACATAACTTCAAACTTTCAAAAACTGCAAGAATCAGTGTAGAAAAGACACTACGTGGTGTAATTTTACACAAGCAACAGCCGCAAATTGACTGCTGTCAAGTTACGGATATGATTTTCACAAGGTGAGCTGCTATTTCAGTTTGATGTGCACTAAAAAAATAAAAATTTCTTCCGTTAATAAAGACAGTTGATTTCTATGAATCATGGATAATTGTCTTTAAGTTGATAACGCAAGCACATGTAAGAGGCGGAGTGAATTGTGTGAAAAAATTTCAAGGTACTTTCAAATTGATAAGATCCTGCTAAACAAAAATAAGACTAAATAAAAAGATGCTATCAACTTTTGAAAGGATCTTGTTGATGTTAAAAACAAAAAGATTCTTAAAGAAATCTGTTAGTGCTCAAAAGAAAAGGAGCTTGCTAATTAATAGGAGTCTGCTAACAATTAAAAAAGAAAGGAGCTTGTTAACGCTAAAAAACAAAAGGAGTCTTTTAATTGATAAGAACCTGTTAACATTTAAAAGAACCTCTTACGATAGGAAAACAGAAAGAGCTTATCGTAAAGCTGAATGAGTCTCTTGAAATACAAACTTATAATGCGAAAATTTAAAAGTTAAGGAGAGAAAAAAAATGACACAATCAATTTATATTTGTTTAGCTAGTAACAAAACCTACGTCCAGTCCCCAATTATCAAATTTGAGTATTTCACTATCAGAATCTGAATATTAAATTTGATGAGCCACTTCAAGCTTACAAGTACATATTTTTCAAAGTTCACCAACCTTTCACGCTCGAAGTGTATAACAAGTCTCTAAAAGCTCTCAAAAATAAATATAAGGTAAGCTCAATGTAAGCTCTCCAAGAATAACAATCTCTCTCGATAAAGTGTTTTCACTCTCTAAGGCACAAAGAATTTGATAAGACTTTCAAGAATATTGATGCTGCTAGGATAATTTGCAAGTCTTGTGTTTTTCGCAAATGTAGTGGCTCTTCCTTAAATAGACATTTTACTCAATTAGTCGTTGCTTAATACTTTGCTTTCTTGAACATGGGGTAATATCATAAAAACAGAAGAGATTCTGTCGAAATTTTTATAAATTCTAGTTCAACTTATTACTTTTCATTGTTATGCAGGAAAAGTCTATGGGAGTTAGGCCTACACCCTATCAGTTGTTCTTGCATACTCACACTAAGAAACATGACGGTGTGACATTTGTCAACAGCCGATGTCGAGAACTAAATGTATGTTAATTTTGTAGTTTAATATTCAATCTTACTTTTAATTATCACTTACTAATTATAATATACGCATTGCCTCCTAATAGGACCAAATACAACAAACAATTGGGCAACAGTCGCTGGATGAACAACCTGTTGATGAGACCCAGGTATATTTTGATGTAGTGGGTGGCAGGAACAGTCGGGGAAGGATCTTTGGCCTAGGCTCATGTGTCGGACCCCGCTTTCGAGGCCCAACGGTCCCGGTGTAATGAGCCCTGACTGATGGCCCATTTCCGAGACCCTG
>JAOQMQ010000196.1:24786710-24810649 GCA_027563845.1 Erythroxylum subrotundum
GAGCACAGAATGTTTTAGTTTTTGCTGTTGATGCTTTCCAATCGTAATATATCAATGATGCCATGAGAGGTTTAGAAATGATTGAGCGTAGTACACCTTTATCGTAGGCTATGTATCGGGATGACCTCTGGGCGTCCCGATGCGTACTCTACGGTAAGGGGGCGCTACAATATCTTATGAGTTAACTATATATATATAAAAGAAGAAGAATGTCTTCAATTAAATATTTATCACAAAATGTAATCATCCAATTGAGACATAAACCAACACTTCAATGTGAGAGAGATTGATATGATTGAGCAGCATGTGATACGATCCATATAAATTGTTGGAATCCAATCCTTCATACTGGTAAAACCCAATTCCTAATTTAAGTTGAAGATGACAACATTTGTAGTTAATCTTCTTATTTAGCATAACGAGTAATAAGCAGATAAGGGCAGGATGTTGAACCGGTTTAGTAGAGATCTGGATTGGGTAGTCTAGGAGTCGGTACAGCAATCAAAGGCTTCCTTATCTTCACCACTATTCCAGCCTTGTCAGACAGGTCCAACTCTGTGTCATTGCTGGGCAGTTTCCAGTCAAATGAGTGTAAAAATGAAGCCAATTGGTACATCAACATCTTTTCAGCCAAGGGAAGGCCTGCACAAATCCTTCTCCCAGACCCAAATGGAAGATACTGCAAATTTGCTCCTGAGAAGTCAAAATTGCCAGTCTCTTCACTAAGAAACCTCTCAGGCCGAAACTCCAAAGGATTTTGCCACAACACAGGGTCTCTATGAGTGGCATAAACATTCACGAAAATTGTACTGCCCTTAGGGATAGTATACCCAGCAAGTGTGCATGTTTCGCTCGGACGACGTGGTACCAGGTAGGGGAGAGCAGGGTGCAACCGAAGTGTCTCCTTGACGACAGCCTCCAAGTAGCAGAGATGGGGCAAATGGAACTCTTCTACTGAGTTATTCGAGCCCACAACTTTGTCTAGTTCTTCGTAGACTTTTAACATTATGTCCTGATGATGCATTAGCTCTGCCATGGTCCATTCCACCATTGTCGATGTCGTGTCCGTCCCGCCAATCGCAGTATCCTATTTAGGATTCAAGATTAAGTAAAACCCAAAATAGAATTAGGTGATCTCAGCTAATGGCATCAAAACATGCACAACTTTAGTCATAAGATCTTTGCATAACTCCCAAGTCTCCAACCAGTCGGCTCAAATAAGGAGATAATCAGAATTATGTTTGTCGTACCTTAACTTCTTATATATTAATTAACCATTACATCACACAATTCCTTGATGTAAAAGATCAATAATTAGAATTATTGGAAGAGGGTTTGATAAGCTAAAAAAGTTTATAGCAAGGCTATATAAGCAAGAGTTTCCCTCTCTCCAGTGAAAGGTTAATTCGAGATTTGGCCAAGTTAGAGCTCATAGGGAAGCTAAGAGGAGTGTTCTTGGACAAAAAGTGTCGAAAATGTTTATTCTGTATCATATATCTGCATCATCTACATGGGACAAGTTAGGAAGCCTACCAAAGTATGCCCTTCAGTTGGGAACTGGTAATTGACTTGGAAGCATCTTCATGGTCCTTATGTTTCATAAGAAACTGCAAGATGGCTCTCTTTAGCTCATTCGTTTCCCCATGATCCTTCTTGTTGTCGATAGAATTCGAACACCTGCTAAGGAAATTTTCAACTCCAACAGAGATTTTCTTTGCCTTCCTCTCCAAGCCTTGTAAGTCTAACCTTGCAAGCATGAGAATATAGTCAGAAATATTTGGTTTCCCCGTTACCACCATCATCTCCATGCATAAATTTCTAAACTTTATTGCAGCTTTATTAAAATCTTCCTCTCCTTCTAACGTACCTCCCCACAAAATGCTCACGAGGGCATTCATGCTTGTCATAAAAGCCAATTGGCCTACATCTATAGGCTCTCCAATCTTACCATACACATGCCTTATAGTCTTCTTAATCTCTTGTTTTCTCATACCATAACAAGCATCAATGTTTTTGTTACTTAAAATTTCGCGAACAAAGACCTTGCGCATCTTTCTCCATTCAGAACCATAGGGGCTCCAAGTTATGTCATTTGCACCAAAAGAGTTGATTCTAGCAGCGAGAGGTGGGTCGCGGTTCGCAAAGATTTTGTCTTGATCTCGAACAACTTCTCTGACCAAGTTTTGGGAGCTAACCACGAGACACAATTTATTACCGAGGTAAACCTTGTAGATGGGTCCATAGATACTAGCCAATTTTGTGAAATCTCGATGAATGTCTTGGCTAAGAAATGGAAGGTATCCAACTATTGGCAATCCTCGCGGACCTGATGGCAATAGAGCCACATCCTTCTTTATTTTCTTAACTTTCCACCAGAACCAGAATATAATAAGTGTTGCGATTGATACCAAAAGATTTAGCAAAGTTGTCCATGGTGGCAGAAACTCAATTTTTAGAAAATAGTGTTTAATAAATTGGATGCAGAACATTAGTTGTACGCAATAGAACTAATGGTTCTAGCTGTAGCATCAATGTTGATAGTGGCAGTTACAACGTTATTTGTCTGGTCCACACGTACATTCAAATGGTAGCATCAACAGTAATATTTCGTAAAATGGAAAAGTAGGTTTTTTGGTGTGATCTAGCTTCATATGTATAATTATAGTTCACGGAATTTAGAACCTAGGTCGTTCCTTGTCAATAAAAGAAAACCTTTAGCATTATATATTTGATCTTCCAATGAATTTTCCAACCGTTCCTTTTAGGAGAAGAGAAAAAGTTTTTTTAGGAGTTTGATTAACTAAGCAGTTTAAGGACTTGAATTTTGAGATTAACTTAGTCTATACTCTTCTTCATCTTCTTTTTACGTGTGTTTAAGCATTTTTTGTGATTTTTTATTTTCAAATAGAGGAGGTAATAGGCCAATATAATTGAATAATATGATGTTCTGAGTGTCACTCCCATTGAGTATGTTTCTTTTATTTTTTTTTCAAATAATTTGATAAGTAAGCAGCAACTAATTCTTATAGTTGAAAAAAATCATAGATATGGAGATTTTCAAATAAGAAACCTTTCATACTACTACTGAATTCATAGGTAGATCAAAAATAATCTGACAAACTGAAACACCTTCGTAACAAAAGGAAATGACTCCGTGGTTTGGAACCCTTAATCGTACAATAACTTATAAAAATTATTTAGTATTTAAGAATTCAATCAATAATAGATAATTTGTTTTTACTTTATATATATATATATATATATATATATAACAAATAATAGATAATTTGTTATCTATCTATCTATCTATCTATATATATATCTATATCTATATCTATATATATTTGCATTGGCATAAAAAAAATAGAATTTTATTTGGGCAAGTAAAATGTGTATTACCCATATAGGAGATTGAGAAGACTCATCCAACTAAATAATATTACCTGAATATTTTTATTTTTAATTAATTATAATTTACGTAAATGCTGACATAAAATGAGTTTGATTATATGACGTTTTAAGTCAATAATATTAATGGTAGAGTAAATATAAATTATATTTTAAAAAAATAAAATTTAAATATTTTATTAATATAATTTATAGTTATAAATAATAGAATAAATTTAAATAAAATTTCAAAATTTAATTTACCTAATTATAAACTACTATCTATTGAGTTTAAGGCAAAGGGAAATAAATTGTTAACAGAGATGACAGTTTAATCTAGTCTGACTCGGCTTGATTTGACCAGCTTTTTCAAAAAAAAAAAATTTTGAAAATTTTAAGCTTGGGGTTGATTTTGAGGTTAAAAAAGATGTCATTTTTAATAAAAGATATCATTTTTATTTGATTTTGAGGTTAAAAAAGATGTCATTTTTAATAAAAGATATCATTTTTATTTTAAAATTTAAAAAACAAAAAATATGATCAAGATATTGTTTCTATTTTAAATTTTAAAAAATATAAATATAATTGAACTTGAACTCAAACATAAACGAAGGAAAGAAATAATGCATGTAATTGCTAATAAAATTAAGGTTCTTCACATCAGCAGAGGGAAAGCCGACTCATAATGAGGCAAGTCCGTGTTAGGGCCAAAAGGTCTTATATTAGCGTACAAATAACAAGCTACGAAGCCTTCACACTTGTTGGTTTTCGGCCCTAACAATTGTCATAATGTTTATGCATGTTTTCTGACGTAGAAAAGAAAAAAAGTTGACAAAACATTTATGAGAAACTCTTATGATTGCCGCATAAGAGTAGAGCAGATCTTTTGTTCCGTTTCTATTATTTCCGAATGGATAGATGAAAAGGAACAGTATGAGACCTTGGCATTGTATTGAGCTGCATCGATCTGACAAACTGGGTTTTTAAAGAGTAATGCTTTACTTTGTGCTTCCTTTAACTGTATAATGTTGCAACCTCTTCACCCCCCCACCCCCCAAACACGTCATGCTCAAGGAACTTCGAATTATATTCCTCTATTCAATTGTTTAATTTCTTACGCTTTTCACTTATCTTTTTTGTCAACAAATTGAGTGCGAATCCAAAGACCAATATCATATCTAATAAAAAGGTTTCATTTTCCTCTTTTTTTTCATGAATGTCACCTGCTTGTGATTGAGTTAGCACGTCTTAAATTTTTATCGTTGCCAAACTTTTGACCCGAGTTCTTTTAGCTGGGTTAGTCTAGTTGGGTTTGTCTGGGACCTTAACGCCTTTTCTATAATTATCCATTCAATCGCTCTAATTACAACCTACTTTTAATTAAATTTCAATATTTTGATTCTTTTGCACGTTGGGAATATTAAACATCTGAATTGGGCTTTCGAACTTGCTTACTGTAATTAGGTTTGTTTGGCATATGACAGCTGGTAATTAGCTAAGTCGGGCATACTCATCCAATTTGATCAACTCCTTTTTAACATTTACTTAGTTTGAACTTTATTTCAATTATATGATCTTTATACTTAAAAAATTGATGCATGCCTTTATTTGTGCATCACAAAGTATAGATAGAAGGTTCATTAAAAAATCTTTTGGAAAATCGGGAAGAATAACAAACTAATCTAATTTCTTCTAGCCAAGTGAAGAATCAAGCCCTCAGCTTTAAAGCTTTAACCACTAAGCGACAAATGATATCTTTTTTTTTCTTTTTTTGTTTAATACAAGGAAACTAAAACATCAGGCCATTAGCGCAAGGTTCGACTGTACATTACGCCTTGCCTGTCCCTCTGAAAGAGATCCCAAGTAGGCAGTGGAGGCTCCTGAAGATAATGAATGCCTGGGCGGGCCATAATGGCTAGGGCGGCCAGGTTATCGACGGTCTGATTCCCTTCACGGTGCACGTACTAGATGTGGACCTCCCACTCCCGGTTGAGCAGACTGCGAATACCTGTCAATAAGAAATGATATGGATTAGTCATGGTAATGGGAGCAGAGAGAATGTTAATGACTTCTAAGGAATCCACTTCCAAGATGAGCCGGCGATAGCCCAACATCCAGGCCAGTTTGAGGTACGAATAGACTCCCCAGAGCTCGGCGGTCATCGGTGAACCGCTTCCAATGTGTTGGACAAATCCCCCACACCATTTGCCGTTCTAGTCTCTAATCAGACCACCCGCGGTGGCGGTGGTGGTTCCCGGGGAAAATGCACCATCCGAATTGAGCTTAACCTAAGTTTTTGGCCGCGTAGCCCACCCCATTAGGCTGCCTAACGGGAGGCCTTGTTGCGGGAACGTACAATTTTTCACTGCTCTTGCCCTGGCAATCCACTTAACGTACTCCAAAACTGCATGCGGGCCGTTTACCGGCCAAACAAACTCCGCTTCAAAAATACTTTTATTGCGCCAAGTCTAAAGCATCCAGCAAGCAACGCCAAAAATAGTAGGCCAGTCACTGCGACCCACCAGTGAGCACTTCCTACGGTTATAATGTACCCAGGTTTCCTCGTCATGATGGAAAAACTCCGGATCCACGAGAACCGCAGGAAAGGTTCGCCAAAACGCTTGCACTCGCAAACAGTCCCGGAGGACATGGACTATGGATTCGACCTAGCCACAGATATGGCAACTGTTATCTGTCGCAATATGATGCTCCACTCGGTGCTTGTTTGTCAGAAGCTTATGCTTTGTCAGAAGCCAAAGGAAAACTCAGATCCGCTGGGGTCTTGGCCATTTCTAGACTACATCCCAAGAGTTGGGCGAGCTAACCAGAGGGTGACCCGCTATTAAGTCGTAGGCGGTTTCCACAGTGAATCTACCATGCGCAGTAAGACCCCAGCGAATTGTATCATCTGCTGTATTAAGAGCAGAGGGGGTGATCCTCGCTATTTCTAGACAGGTGGACGATGGAAGGCAGTGCTAAAACCTACCACGTCTAGTTGCCGGCCTCAGTCCTCATGTCTGCGATAACAGCGTCCAGATCGCCTTCAGGAACTGGAGAGGTTGCTACTGAAAGAAGGGGACCCCAATCTGGCAACCAAGAATCAAGCTAGAACCGAATGTGCCGACTATCACCCAGTTGCCATTGAAGACCTTGTTGGATATACTGCCAAGTTGCTGCAAGTCCCCGCCAAAAACTCGAGGCTCCTGTCCTGGTCAACGTATAAGGGATGGAGTACGGGTCTATCTTGTATTTAGCCCGTAAAACCCAGACTCATAAATCGGTAGGCTGGGTAATCAGAGCCCAACCCATCTTGGTTAAAAAGATATCATTGTACGAATGAATGTTCTTAATGCCTAAACGCCCCGCCTTTTTGGGTTGACACACTAATTGCCAATTGACCAAGGAAACTTTCCTATGCGTATCTGTGGAATTCCAAATGAAATTACGCATTATACATTCCAAGTCAGTGCAAAGCTACCACGACAGTCGCACAGTTTACATAGTGAAAATCGGGAGAGCCGAAAGCACTGACTGAGTAAGGGTTGCGTGCCCCGTAAGTGACAGCTGTTTGGCACGCCAGCCTGTAAGTTTCCTTTGGGCATTATCAAGAATGTGCTGATAGGTAGGTCGTGTGGTGCGTTCATGGAGCAGTGGGACGCCTAGATATTTGCCCAGATTATGGGTGTGCTTTAGATGCAGGGCCTGCGCTAAACGGCGCGTGGTTGTCGTGGGAGTATTCTTAGAGAAAAAGATCTTCGTTTTATTTGTGTTAACCTTCTGTCCTGAAGCTTGGCAGAAAATCTCCAGAGTCTCCCTGATGACTATGAACTGTAAATAACGTGTGTATATTCTCCGCGATTTTCTCTACATCAGTTGTAGTGCATATCATATATCTTAACCGTGTATATCATGTAATCTGGGACTCCTAGTTGTATATAAATATACGATATCAGTGATGAATAAAGCAACTCAATTCCAATATGGTATCAGAGCACTATTGATCCTTCTTATCCTCTGCTGTTTCTCTTTTTTTTTTCCAACCTTCAACATGTCTCAAACCTCATCCACCTCTCCTACGATTGACAACCCCAACGATCCAACTCATCCGATCATTGTCATCAATCCCCCAGCTCAATCCACTGTCAAGCTTAATGGTGCTAATTACTTGAGCTGGAAAATTCAGTTTCAAGCACTCTTTCGGGGCTATGACCTTTTAGGTTATATTGATCGCTCCATTACTTCCCCACCACAAACTATCATCGTCGATGGCACTGTTGTCCACAATCCCCGCTATGATACCTGGTTTCGCCAGGATCAACTCATTTTGGCTGTCCTTATGGGCTCTCTCACACCCACGGTTGCACCAAATGTAAACACAGCCCTTACTGCTGGCGATGTTTGGGACACTCTCGCAGCAACTTATGCTCTGCCATCACATGGCCACATTAAGCAGTTACGTGATCAAATTCGGCGTTCTTCACAGGCTGGTCGTTCCATCTTCGAATACATGAACTTTATCCAGAATAAAGTCGATGAACTTGCCATTCTTGGCAAACCCGTGGATCAGGAAGATCTTGTTGACAGCATCTTGGATTGTCTCGATGAAGTCTACAAACCGATTGTTGATGCCATGCATGCACGAGACACTTGCCCCTCCTATGCTGAGTTGCTTGAAAAACTTCTCAATCATGAAGTCCTTCTTCGGTAAAACAACCTCCTGCCTTCGCCTGTTATGCCCATCTCCGTCAATGCCACCAACTCGTCTGCTAGAGGAAAGCCGTGGTAGCCTTCTGGACATGTACCCTCTGCAGCTCCAAGAGCACGTTCCACTGATCTCAAATCTTCAGGTCCTCGCCGTCCGTATCAGGGCTATTGTCAAGCCTGTGGGATCCAAGGTCACAAGGTGCTTTAATGTCCACAGTTTGGTCACTTGTTTGGACAGTCTACTCCTGCTGTCACTGGACCTCGACCATCTCCTCCCTTTTGGTCCTCTACTCCCAGAGCAGCTATACCGTGGCAGCCCACTGCCCATTTTGCCGCCCCTCTCTAGCCTCAGGATCAATCCTGGCTACTTGACAGTGGAGCTAGCCACCATGTTACGGCTGATCTGCAAAACTTGGCTCTACATACTCCATACCAAGCCTCGGATGATGTGCGCCTTGGTGATGGTTCCTCCCACTCCATAACACACACTGGTTCCTCTACTCTTTCCTCTTCCTCTCATCGTCAATTTACCCTTCATAATGTGTTATGTGTTCCTTCTTTAAATCGTAACTTAATTTCAGTTGCTTAATTCTGCTCTACAAATCATGTGTCCATTGAATTCACTCCTTTTGCTTTCTTTGTGAAGGATCTAACAACAGGCACAATCCTCCTGAAGGGTCTTCTTAAACATGGCTTGTATGAGTGGCCATCAATTTCCAATTCTGCTGCTCCGGTGCTGCATCTCACTAGTGTGCGTGTGCCGCTCTCCTTTTGGCATAACAGACTCGGCCATCCTGCTCCTGTCATTTTCCGGCATGTTGCTCAATTTTTCAAAATTCATGTTTCATCTATTTATGATAATAAATCATGCACTGCTTGTCTAAGTAGCAAAAGTCATAAATTGCCATTTTACCGGTCTACTTTGACATCTAATCATCCCTTGGAACTTATTTATTCGGATGTGTGGACTTCTCTGCATGTCTCTGTTGAACATTTTAAGTACTATGTGGTTTTTATTGATCACCATACTCGATATATTTGGTATTTTCCGCTACAAAGAAAGTCTAATGTTTTGCCTGTTTTTAAAAAATTTAAACTTTTAGCTGAGAATTTGTTTCTACCACAATCAAAACTCTCTATAATGATAACGGTGGGGAGTATCTCGCCATGTCCTCTTTTTTATCCGACTCGGGTATCTCTCATTATACTAGCCCACCTCATACTCCGGAGCACAATAGCATTGCCGAACGTCGTCATAAACACATAGTTGAAACTGGGCTTTCCCTGTTACACCAAGCTCACATGCCACTTTCCTACTGGAACTATGCCTTTTCAACCGCCATATACCTAATAAACAGATTACCTACCCCAACTCTAGACATGGATTCTCCTTACCTTCAACTATTCAATCGTCCACCGAATTACGAAAAATTAAAAGTCTTCGGTTGCCTCTGCTTTCCTTGGTTACGTCCATACTCCCCTCACAATCTAGCTTTTCGTTCCAAACCTTGTGATTTCCTAGGCTATTCAACATCACAGAGTGCTTACATTTGACTTGATTTATCCACCTCTCTTATTTTTACCTCCCGACATGTTCGTTTTGTTGAAAATGACTTTCCTATGCAATCTGTTACACCATCCCTTCCTCGTCCGAATGACGGTACTTTGGACTCCTGGCTCCCCCCCATTCTATATTTTGCCTGCGTCTACCACTCCTGACAATCAGGTTCCTGACTCTCTACTCCCACGACACACCCTCCAGTATCCAGCTCTTCTTCCAATATGGAGAATGCTATACCTTCTGACCATTATGTCCTCCTTCCATCCGCACCTAACACCCATCCCATGCAGACCCGATCAAAAAATCACATTCACAAACCAAATCCTAAGTTTGCATACTCCATCACCTCTAGCTCTCTTCATCATACTGAACCTCACAACATCACCGAAGCTCTTCGAGATGTCAAGTGGCGCTCTGCCATGGCTGAGGAATTTGATGCCCTCATCCGCAATGGTACCTGGGAATTGGTACCACCGGAGGAGGCAACCAATTTTGTTGGCTGTAAATGGATATTCCGAACTAAATATCTTTCCAATGGCAATGTTGACAGGTACAAAGCTCGTCTGGTGGCTAAGGGGTTTCATCAACGTCCTGGGGTTGACTACCTTAATACCTTCAGCCCAGTCATCAAACCTACCACTATCAGAATTGTTTTGACTATTGCAGTTAGCAAAGGATGGAGCCTTCGACAACAAGACGTGAATAATGCCTTTCTCCAAGGTCACCTACATGAAGATGTTTACATGACTCAACCGCCTGGCTTTGTTAACAAAGAAGCTCCCACATATGTCTGCAAACTGCACAAAGCCATTTATGGTCTCAAACAGGCGCCTCGGGCCTGGTATTCTGAACTACGGCAATTTCTTTTGACCTTAGGGTTTCTCAATTCTAAGTCGGACACGTCATTATTCATCCTTCATCAGTCTAGCATTCAGATGTATGTGTTAGTCTACGTTGATGACATTATTGTCACTGGTCCGGATCCTACCTTGGTTCAGCACTTCATTAACAATGTCTCTACCAGGTTCTCCATTAAAGATCTTGGTCCACTGACTTACTTTCTTGGCATTAAAGTCCTTCCACATCCCACAGGTCTACTTCTCTCCCAGCGCAAGTACATTGTTGATCTTCTCACTCGAGTACATATGCTTGACTCCAAACCGGCTCTCACTCCGATGGCAACTAACTCCCCACTTCAGCTTATGTCGGGTTCTCCATTGCTAGATTCGTCTGAATATCGTTCGGTCATAGGTGGGCTTCAGTATCTTACTCTTACTCGCCCCGATATTGCCTTCGCGGTGAATAAGTTGTCGGAATTCATGCATCGTCCAACATCACTTCATTGGCTTGCCACTAAACGACTCCTTCGCTATCTTCGTGGCACATTGGACTTATCACTTCCTATTCGGAGAACTCCCTCTCTTGCTCTGCATGCCTTTTCTGATGAGAACTGGGCTGGCAATCGTGATGATTACACCTCCACTGGGGCCTACTTAGTGTTTCTTGGCAGCAACCTCATCTCCTGGAGCTCCAAGAAACAACAAACCGTTGCCAGATCATCTACTGAAGCTGAATATCGGTTAGTGGCCTCCACTGCTGCCGAATTGCGTTGGGTATGCTCTCTACTGACTGAACTTGGGATTATTACTTCCACTAGGCCTGTGATTTACCGTGATAATATCGGCACTACTCACCTTTGTTCGAATCCGGTGTTTCACTCTAGCATGAAACACATTGCCATCGATTTTCACTTCATTCGAGAGCAAGTCTAGTTAGGTTCCCTACGAGTTACACCTGTCTCCTCCAAAGATCAACTCGCGGATGCACTTACTAAACCCCTATCTCGAGCACTGTTTCTTTTGTTCTGAGACAAGATTGGACTCTCCTCTCGGAGCTCCATCTTGAGGGGGCTATGAACTGTAAATAACGTGTGTATATTCTCCACGATTTTCTCTACATCAGTTGTAGTGCGTATCATATATCTTAACCGTGTATATCATGTAATCTAGAACTCCTAGTTGTATATAAATATACGATATCAGTGATGAATAAAGCAACTCAATTCCAATAATAACTTGAGTTTGGGAGTCCTTTGCTTCTGCAAACAGGACTAGGTCGTCAGCAAAGAAGAGATGAGATAGATGAGGCCCTATAGGGCTTAAACGAATCGGCCTCTAGTGCCCTTGTCCCACAGATCTAGAGATGAGATGTCCTAACCGCTCCATGCACAGGACAAAGAGATACGGGGAGAGGGGGTGGCCTTGTCGAATCCCTCGTAAAGGGCTAAATGGATCGATTGTTGTGCCTTGCCATGCCACTTGCATAGTCACTGTGGTGACACACTGCATAATGATCCAGGTTAAACGATCTGGAAACCCAAGATCCTCGAGAGTGTTTCAGATAAAATCCCACCGGAGACGATCATACGCGTTTTCAAGGTCCACTTTGATTGCTAAAAAGCCTGTCCTCCCTTTCTTCTGTTTCATCGAGTGGATAACTTCCTGGGCAATGATGATATTATTAGTGATGTGACAGCCCAGAAGAAAACTACTCTGGGTTTCCTGGACCAGTAAACCCATATGCTGCTTCAAGCGGTTAATGATGGTTTTAGTGAGGATTTTGTAAAGCACGTTGCAGAGGCTTATTGGACGTAACTGATGGAAACCAGTCGGGGAAGGAGTTTTGGGAATAAGAACCAGGAGGGTTTGGTTAAGATCCTTTTTCCAATGGCCCTGTGAGAATACGGACTGGATGAATTCAGTCACTTTAGGGCCGACCCTATTCCATTGCTTTTGAAAGAAGAGGGCATTGAAGCCATCCATCCCAGGGGCTTTATTCGGATTCCTACCGAAGACCCCATGCTTTATCTCGTTGGGGTGGATGGGCATGGCTAGATCGTTGATACTGTCTACTGGAAGGGAGGGGAAAGCTCCGGATAGCAGAGTTCGGAGTTGAGGTTCGGCCTCTTGCGTGTGAAGGTTGTCAAAGTAAGCTCTGGCGAGCCTGCTTAGATGCTCTTGGTCTGATATGAGTACCCCCTGGGAGTCCCAGAGACTCTCGATCCTCAATTGTTGCCTTTTGGTAATGGACAGAGTATGGTAATACTTTGTATTCCGGTTCCCTTTCGAAATCCAATCACACTGGGCTTTCTGATGCTAGTAGATTTCTTCTTCACTCAACACCTGCTTCAGATCCCCACTGAGTTGATCTTCTAAGTCGAGTAAGGAATCCGAATGATCCGCAGTCAGGGCTCTCTGAATCCTGTTAAGACGAGCGATTAGCTTTTTCTTTCGGTGGAAGATATTACTAAACTCCAACTGATTCCAACTTGTGAGATGATGAGAGAAACGGACGAGCGCTTTACTCATTGACTCCTCTGTCGGTAACCAATGAGTAGCTACCACCTCGTCAAATCCTGGATGTGTCAGCCAGGCATTTTGAAATCTAAATGTGGGGGATCTGATTCACGTCGGTCCTGGTTGTTGAAGCTAGATCCATAGGGGTCGATGGTCTGAGCCAAGGAAGGGTAGATGAGTGTTAACCATGTGAGGAAAAGTGTGTAGTCATTCCGTCGAACCAAAAACTCGATCCAATCGAGCTTGGACCAGGCCTCGATGCCACATATATTTGGACCCTACATACCCCAGATCATGTAAGCAACTTTCGTGAACCCATTCTTGAAAATGTTTGTTCACGATTCTCGAGTTGGTGGCACCACCCCGCTTATCAGAAATTTCTAGCTTCGCATTAAAATCGCCACCTACTAGCTAGGGTTTTCTCATTGATCGTCCGATCCATTAAAGAGCAGGCCAGAGAAGCTTTTGCGAGGATTATTGCGGGCTGGCATAAACTGCGGTGAAGTCAAACGAGTACGAAGCGTACTGAACACAGGCCTCCTTCCACAGCATCCAAATCCCACCTACGAAACCTTCAGCTTCCACTCTGGTAGAGTAATCAAACCCTAGAGAACTAATAAACCCCTGTGCTCTAGTGCCACTAATTCTCGGCTCTAGTAAAACTAGGATATCCGGCTTAAACTGCTTCAGGTAAGTACGTAGGACAGTCCTAAACCTAGAACTCCTTGCCCCTTTAGACTGGTGTGGTCCTCTGGTGACTCTACCCCTTCCATGAGCTGCGGCCGCTCCTCAATGGTAGCGTCGCTGGCGGCCAACACTTGGGGATCGCAAATCATTTCGGTGTATGATGGTATGACGATAACTATATTATTGTCGGCCTTGGTGGGTTGGATTTGGATTTGGTGTGCTATCTCCGGAGGCTGTTCCGGGGAGGAATTGGCTCAAGAGCTTTCTCCGGGAAAGAAGCATTTATGAGACTCCTTTTGTCCTTTGGGCCCTTTTCGGCCTTGAGGCTTGGGGCCCAGCAGTCTGGAAAATCAACCTTTGGTCATTGGGCTTGTTGGAGCCCAAAATATCCATTAGTGGCATACGGGTACCAAGACCTATGGAATGCTGAGGTGGGGCCTTCTCCACCTTAATGCCTAGCGGCTCTACCGCCTCCACTGTTGCGTTGTCTGTCAGAACAGAAAATCGTGACCCTATCTGCTGAATTGACCCAGGCCGCCTGCCCAAATTTGATGGACGTGAAGGGGAAGTACTGGTCGGCTATTGTAGCCGTTGGGAAGCAGGTCGGGGTTTCCTTTGGACCTGAACCCACGGACCATAGGTGCTTCTAACCGTTGCTGGAGCAGGCGGAGAGGGACTTGCCGACTCATCGCTGGTATGCTGCGCTGTCAGAGCAGCCATCGCGGACTGGCCTAGAGCGGGTGGTGTGCTTGCCTCAACGTCTTGGTGTCGCTAGGGACAGCTCGCCATCGCATGCCCGACCTTCTCGTAAGAGTAGCAGAGTTGAGGGAGTCCCTCATACTCCGCGAGGAGCAGCTCTCTGTCGAGTTCACCAGCTATTTTCAGCAGCTGGTTGAGATCCACATCTACATCGATGCGAGCACAACGCCCCCGATGGGCCAATAACGTTGGTTCATCAATTCGCACTGTTGATCCCTCTAAATTGCCCAATGCCGTCAGAATAGGAGGGTGGTATCGGGCGATAGGTAATGCCAAAAGTCGAATCTAGGTGACAACGTGAGCAACTTCGCCATGGTTAGGACGGAAGGTGGGCACCCAACGTTGTAATGAGAGTGCTTGGCCATAAATAAGCCTAGGTCCGTCCGTCAATGCGTGGAGATAATCGACATCCTCCATGAAGCGTACAAGGAAGAAGTTCTCTAGATCAACTATTTTCAGGGGCCCTGACGGCTTCCATAGTGCTCGCAGATGTGAACTGAGCGCTTGATAGCCGATCCTACGCCCCAATAATTTGACAACCACGACCTTAGTCCACTGGTGATCCAATTTGTCTTTGAAGTTTTGGGATAGTTTGATGCCCTCGCCAAGCTCGTCGGCCAGGAGCTCGATGTTATCCTGCTCGAGCTCGACCGATGATTCAGTTGGCCAGCTCTGCTCACCCTCTGTGATTGGTTCCGACCTAGGACCCACCACCGCTGCACTATACGACAATGGGGGTTGACTCGGCGGTTTGTCGTCTCGTTTACTCGTTCGTCCTCTTTTCAGCTGGATCCCCTCCTGATCGGGGGCCACCATTGATGGCCCAAACAATCATGAAATGGATGTGAAGACGGAGCTAGACGAGATCGCTCACGGATTTCGGTTGATGTTCGCTGAAGTATAAGAAGACGATGACGCCACCTTTTCTCGCTCTAAACTTGTTTTAACGATGACAAATGACATCTTCAAGTTCACCAAAACTGACTTCAACAGTGAGATGCTTTCAACTTCTTTTATTGAAGGTGATTATTAAGTCCAATTGTAAATTAACTCAATAGTCTAAGTCAACTTTTGGCTTTTTTTTTTTCAGGTCATTTCCCTCGGGAGTGTCTTGATTCAGTAGGCGAATCTTGAAAACCTTGCTTTTAATATCAGTCGTAGAGGAGGCTAACTGAACCTCAAAATCCCAAGGTCAAGGGAACAGTGCTGATGGTATCGCTGTAACATGAGAGCACAATAAACCACTCTCCCGCACACTCAAAGCCTCCCAAGTTTCTGTGCTAGATTTTTTTTTTTTTGGGGGAGAATTCACAAAGAGTTGAGGACTGTAATTATTATGCTTAAATGACAGCAACATAAAGAAAACATGATACACTTGATCACTTGCAACCCATGTAAATACAAATATGTACAGATGTTACATAACGTTCTGTAAAAGTAACCCCACTAGCATCCTTTACAATGCCAGATCTGTCCCTACTACTTACATCAGATTACAACATCTGTGACAAATCCAAATTAATGTCACAATCTATTGATTTCTTGTTTGGTGTCACCGTTTGACTTGGTTTGCTGAGGAACCCTCTTTTAACAGCCACCAGACTTCCTTCCAACCTTCCCCCAACCACGATCTTAGACGTATGGTTTATAATAATACTCAGATTAAACGCTGAGAAGAGGTGACGCTTCTTTCAAATGTTCACATTCGCAGCCTAAGATCTCTTTACCATAAATTTAATTAATTTCTAGTGCTTATTGTCTTCCATCTCTAGCGAGCTCAGGGCATTTAATTCTGAGTTGTCGAAACAGTCAAACCCGAAATCTTGAATACCAAAATCTTGACACTCAAGTAACCAAGTGCAATCTTCGTCCCAAGATTGGTAACCCATGTGGTTATAAATATTTTCTAGTGCCGCAGGAGCGTCGCTAGTATTGTTCCAGGAGGCATCAATTAGGGGAGGCTCGTCGATCCACAAGCTAGTTAATAAAGTCTCATCATCGCAAATACTATCTAACAAAAGTGATGACTCGTCGGTGGACCCGTTCTCAGTTGGAGAGCTTGAATTATCCTCTGATGATGAGTTAATGGTGGCTTCATTTTCTTGACCAGCATTGTTGCTAGGTTCGGGGGCCAGAGACTCAGCACGGATTGAGGAATTTTCCTCTGGCTTAGCTTCTTTGTGCAAAGGCTCATGTGTGACAGGGTCAATACCCATTCTGAGAAGCTTTTTCTTGATATGAGTGTTCCAGTGATTCTTAATTTCATTGTCGGTCCTGCCAGGCAATCTTGCCGCTATCTTAGACCACCTACAAGTAATAATAATGTAAACAAGGGAAATTTTATAATATTATCTAATTTATTTGATCCTGCAACTATGAAACCATCAATAAATAAAATGAATCAAGTACCAAATTGAAGTCATTGGAGCAAATTCGTCAAACAAAACTTATAGTTCATCATGGGTTAAGAAAATAGATTGTTCACCTGAATTTTAACCGTAATTTCCTGCGTTTAGTCTTCAATATTCCTATTTGAGTATTCTCACGAGAAAAGACGCCGTGTTTATATTATTATTGATCGATACGGTGGATAACGCAACGTGGACCAGAGAATTTTAAAGACACTTAGTCAACAAAGGAATATAATATGTCAGGACAAAACACGGAATTGTTAAGTATATATGAACCATTAAACTTATAAAATGTTCCATTATTTATATGCCATTCATATTTGTAAATATGTAGATAAATAAAAATTAGTGGCTCAATCTTGATAATGGCTAATCAGCAGAGGTGAACCTGTGCTAAACCAACGAGTCTTTAGCTCTAACGGAGACTTGGTAGTTGTTGCCTCCGGTACTATTGGTAAAATCAGAAGAATTAAGCGGAAAAAGAAAACATCAAATTGATTCTCATTCGATTAATAAAATAAAACCTTTACAAAAGGTTTTGAAATTTCTCTTCTAAATAATATATATATGGTTAAAATAAGAAGAAAGAAAGTGTTGCTGTACAAATTAACATATATGGATGATTGATACATATGCATGTACATATCGGGATCATTTACAGAACTAAAACAACTTTATTCCCCGAATTAAATATGATCTCAGAAACAGTCGACCAAAGTTTACCGGAACATCTTGTTAAAAACATAAATATAAATAAAATGAGAAGCATAATCTTCTTTTTCATGATAATGAAAGACAGGCTTCAGAACTATTTTTTCAACGAAGAAGTATGGTAGAAGAAAATCACGTCCAGAGCTACTAGACGCCGGAAGAACATCACTAGAGAAAACGGAAAATATATCTGTAATGCATTTTGTGAATGCATGGATCACATTTCGATACTATACGTACTTAAGTATGAGATTTGATTGACCTGTTTCCGAGTCGAGCATGGAGATCTATAACCAGCTGTTCTTCAGCTTCAGTAAGAAGACCTCTCTTCAAGTCAGGGCGGAGATAATTGGTCCAACGAAGCCGGCAGCTCTTGCCACATCGACGGAGTCCGGCAAGTTTAGGGACAGCTCTCCAACAACACTGGCCATTGGTAAGAATGAAGTTGATAAGTTTCTTATCTTCTTCAGCTGTCCATGGACCTTTCTTGACCCCAAGTTTGTCACAGCAAGGTTGCCTTCCCATAGCTATACAAAACTAACACAAAGTCTTTCTCGCACCTTTAACTTGTAAAGACCCAAAAGCCCCACACCCACCAATGTATAATGCCCTTAACTTTAGTTACCTAATTATGCATAAGCGCACACACACATATACATATGTATAGAGAAAGGGAGGAGATTCCCATTGGTTTAATTAGAAAATGACATGGGAACTAGAATGGCTTATTCTGGTGTCTGTGGACTGCGAATGCAGAAAATGAGTGAAAGTGACAAAATGGACAAAGCTAATATTTCAAGCACCCAAAGAATCGCAAAGAAACTTTATTTCTTCCTAATTTCCTACACAAACCCACTCTGTGATTGCAAGCTTACTCAACCATGCCATCACCCATTTCGTCATCACCACGTTTACGTGTCCTTATTGAGGTGGTGTAGATTATTGTGTGTTGCTTATAAGTAATATATCTTAATTGACATTAACAACATTAACCATTCGATTCATTGATAAAAACTTTCCAAGATGAGGTTTTTGATCATGATTATGTTGACCCTCAAACCTACATCTAGCTAGTTGCCTAGTTCTATATCATCACTTTGTTGAGTATGTTTGCGCAAATGAGATCGTTGAAACCCATTCACGAAGTACTTCTGCTTTAATGATTCTTCCACTCTGGCAACCATTCACAGCAAATCCACGTTTCTGGGCCTCCAAGCATTTCCTGATCATAACTCTGTGCCTTGGAATTGGAAGGCACAACAATTTTAGGAAGTGGATTTTTTGAGATGTAAAGCCTAATTAGTGGAGTAGCTGATTAATGAATATCACATGTTTGAAAAATAATTATATCTTGACTGGCCAATGTTAATTATGCCTTTGAAATTAATTTTCCGAAGGACATTCAGTCTTCTTTATTATTTCTGAGAATTATTAGCCAAGGGGATTCTATACTTACTTGCAACCGACAGAAGTAAAAGAAAGAATAATTAAATAAAGAAGATAAAATAAGAAATCCACATGAAATTTTTTTTTTTCTCCATCTGTTGCTGCTCGAGTATTATCTTGCTATCCACGAACAATTATGCCCTCTATTTCGCTTAGGAAAATGACAAATATCAACCTTTAAACAACTTGCCAACTCTATCTACTTGTCTTCCAAACTCTATCGTCATCAACCATATCACATTCCAAAAGAAAACCCTGATGCACACTCATCAGTCTTGTTAAGGGTTTCGTATCTTCACCCGATTCTCGATTTATTGGATAAATTCTTTTGACTATAATTGGGCCGGGATCATATATACCAAAAAGAAAAGATAAATGATACCATTTTGTATATATAGCACATAGACTAGGACACAATCAGCCTTAACATGGATACATAGACTAGAATACGAGCAAGCTTAACATGGAATTGCTCTCCTCAAGATATTATCCAAATACTTGAACAGAAGCTCATGAACAATTTGGTTGTTTGCTATAAGGCAAGTTATATCGGTATCACTCTCACACTCGTGCGTGCACATCTTAGCAAAAACGCACAGAGGAAATGTTTAAATTAATCTCGCCCGTCTTAGACAACATATTTTTGCTCATTAGATTACGTATCATTACATGCCTTGTGCCACGTAAACTGCTAGCTTAGTTCGAGATTCTTGCTCCCCCGTGATATCTGATCCGGTTCGAGGTTTTGAAGCATCAAAATCCTGGTCATTAATCATCATAAAAATTATCACACTACGTCATCTAGAAGAAATTTGGCAAACTTAATTAGTTTTTTCATTTGGGGACTAATTAACACGGCTCTACTTCATTGATCTCATCACACTTGTCTTCCCGCGGCAGCCACCATATCAAAGTTCACTTCCAACAACTTGACCTCACAAATTAGGTTTGAATAATGGCTTTTAATTATAAAAATAATATGTATGTAGATTTGGGGTAGTTCATCATCCAGATTCTTGGTCTTTGACTTTTGAGTCCCTTGATTAAGCATATACAGGTGACCGTACTGTTCAATGTGGACACTGTAATTAATTAACCTCAATTTCAATCTCTAGACTTCTTACGAGATGTCATGGTCAATGGATAATATCCTATACTTTTGTTTGCTCTCATGCACACTATCCCTAATAGCCTAAAAGATATGTGGATAAATCTCATACAATTGTTTATCTTACACGACTGAGTCAATCCAAACCTTCATACTGCCTCTGCCGTCCCATCGCGGAGTGTTAAGAAATAAATAATGTTCTAAATAACTTGTAAACCACTACATCCGAAATTGTTTGTTCTATGAAAATCTGTATCACACACATGCATGCTTTATGAGAAGTGTTTTATGCACATACTTTACTTTCCCCACAAGTAAAGAGAAGCCACGAAAACTATGCAAGTGTGCAGTACAAAATAGAGGTAGCTATAGCTATTCGCCAAGGAAATCTCCCAGCAGTTTTTACAATTCAAAGCTCGATAGAATGGTCTAGAGAACATATTTTCCGTATGACACTTGTAGAAAAATTTAAATAACGACAAATATCACTTGTGTAATTGATCAAACCAAAACCATCACAGCGGCTTACATGAACACAAGACAAAACAACTTTTTTTTGATTTGGACTTTTCCATTACAGCCACCATATGACACAAAGTTAACATATATATATAACTAGGTTAAATAAAGGTAAACGCCCACACCGATATAACCAATAAATTAATAACACCTAAAACTTAGTTTAATTCCTAACATAGCCTCCCTTAAACCAAGTCTTCAAGCTTCACCATGCCAAGCATCCTCTTGAGTTTCAAAAAACACATCTACCTTGAACGGCTTTGTAAAGATATCTGCAAGTTGCTTCTTAGATGAGCAAAATTGGATCACAATCTCATTATCTTTCATCAAGTCTTGAATGTAGTGATACTTGATGTTAATGTGCTTGCTGTGACCATGGAACACAAGATTCATTGTCATTGCAATTGCTGACTTGTTGTCACAAAAAATCTTTGTAGACTTGACTTGTTGATGCTTCAACTCACTAAGCATTCTTCACAATCAGACTACTTGAGTAGTACAACTTGCTGCTACAATATACTCTGCTTCTGCGGTAGAGAGATCAACCACCTGTTGCTTCTTAGACGACCATGAAAACACTCCAGTGCCAAGATAGAAAAAAAAAACTAGAAGTACTCTTTCTTATCTCAACATCACTTTCCAAA
This sequence comes from Erythroxylum subrotundum, assembly GCA_027563845.1. Taxonomy (NCBI): domain Eukaryota; kingdom Viridiplantae; phylum Streptophyta; class Magnoliopsida; order Malpighiales; family Erythroxylaceae; genus Erythroxylum; species Erythroxylum subrotundum. The sequence continues at coordinate 24,808,004 of JAOQMQ010000196.1, forward strand.
TTACTATCTACATATCCAACAAGCTCTACATCATTACTACAGGAATAGAAAATACCATCATTAAGTGTACCTTTAATGTATCTCAAGATACGTTTAGCTACTTGCAAATGAGATTGACGAGGACTCTCCATAAATCTGCTAATTATATTCTAACACTATACATGATATCTAGCCTCGTAGCAGTCAAATATTGCAAACTCCCAACTATTTTCTTGTAGTTAGTTACATCAACTAATTCACTAATGCCATATTTCACAAGCTTCAATTTGTCTTCAGCATGAGTCAAAATAAAGTTGCATGACTCCATCCTAAATTCCTTCAAAATATCACTTGCATACTTTTTTTGGGAAATAAAAATCCCTGCATCTATTTGATTCACCTTAATACCAAGGAAGTAAGACATAAAGGCCATATCGGTCATCTCAAACTGAGAAATCATAGCCATCTTGAAACTTGCTAACAATTTTAGATTATTGCCAATGAAAATTAAATCATCCACATACAAGCATACAATGATAAGATCACCCTGTGGATTTGATTTAATAAATAAAATATGCTCATAAGAACACCTTTAAAAGCCATGATTAACAAAATAAGAATCAATGTGAGTATACCATGTCCTAGGCGCTTGTTTTAATCTATACAAGACCTTATTCAACCTATAAATCTTGTCTTCTTAACCTTTCTTAGCATAACCTAGAGGTTATTCAACGTAAACCTCATCCTCAAAAGCACCATTAAAAAATGCAAACCTTACATCTATTTGGAATATTTTCCAACTATTTTGGGCAATAAGTGAAAGTAACATCTCACAGTATCAAGTCTAACAATAGGAGCAAACACCTCAAAATAATCAATACCTAGTTTGCTTGTAACCTTTAGCTACCAGGTGAGTTTTGAAGTGAGCCACTTCTCCATTAGGCTTGTACTTAGTCTTATACACCCATTTAACACCAATTGATTTCTTTTCCTTGGGAAGTGTAGTGAGCTACCAAGTATTATTCTGTTCAATAGCATAAATCTCATCATCCATAACTTTCATCCAACAATCATCATAAGCAGCATTCTCAAATTACAAAGGATCACAATCTACAAACAAGGCATAATGAACAGTATCATCATTATCATCAAAAGAATCACAACTAGTGCCATCGACATAATCCTACAAATAAGTAAGCATGCATCGTTGTCTCTGTGGACGACTAGAAGTCTCTGCAGGAATTGGCTCCACCTCAAGATCATCATCAGTTCTTCTAACCACAATTGAAGGACTTGGTAGTGAACTCTTTTCTTCACTTGACAAATCCCAAATACCATCTTCAACAAAAGTGATATCCTTGCTAACAACAATTGTCTTGGTCTCTGGATTGTACAACTTGTACCCTTTTGTCTCATGACTGTAGCCAATAAAAATAATTTTTTTCTGCTTTTCCATCTAGCTTCTACCTCAACTCATCAAGCATATGGGCATAAACATTATAACCAAACACCTTAAGATGCCCAATATTGGCCTTCTTACCAGTTCAAGCTTTATGTGGATTTTATCACAGACACTCTTAGTAGGACATTGGTTTAAAACATATATAGCACAATCAACTGCTTCTATCCAAATCTTTTAGGCAAATTTTTACTATGCAACATGCATCTCACCATGTCCATAACAGTTCTATTCTTTCTTTCCGCCACCCAATTTTGTTGGGGAGTGTATCTAGGAATTAACTAATGCCTATTGTCATGTTTTTACATGTCACAAACAGTATATTTAATATCCCCACTAGTTCTCAAAACTTTAAGATTACACCCACTTTGTTTTTCAACATAAGCCACAAAACTCTTAAAAGTGTCACAAGCTTCAGATTTACGCTTTAAAAAATCAACACAGGTTTTTCTACTATAGTCATCAATAAAAGTAATAAAATACTTGCTACCAACAAATTGGAAGGAACCTCTACAGAGCACAAATCTGAATGAACAAGTTCAAGTGGTCTACTTACTCTACAGGATTTGCCTTTGAGAAAAGCTTCCCTATGTTTCTTCCCCAAAACACAAGTCTCACAAACTTTTTCAGGAACACTAATAGCTGGTAGGCCAAATACCTATTTCTTTTTAGAAAGAAAATCAAGAATTCCACAATTCAAATGCTCAAGTTGCATATGTCATAGTCAATTATCATCACCAATTACAGAAACATAAAAGGAAGATCCCTTATAATTAATTTGCAAAGGGAATAAATGATTTTTTGATATGTGTACCTTTGCTATCATCTGGTGCTCTGCATCATAAATAACGCATCCATGCTTGTTAAAATGCAAGTCATAATCTTTCTCTGCCAATTGCCCTACACTCAAAAGATTTTGGCTAATATTCAGAGAGTAAAATACTTCTAAAATATAATTAAGTGTTATTTTCTTCAATCTGATTCCAATCTTGCCTTTCCCATAAACCAGAATATACCGATTATCTCCAAGCTTTGCTAATGTGTGAAATAAATCATCAAAGTCGAAAACCAAAGATTTATTTCCACTAAGAGGATTACTACACCCTGTATCCAACAACCATTGACAGTTATTGTTGGCCCCGTTACCGGAATCCAACTCTTGGACCATAAACGTGAATCATGATCATCTTACCTTGAAAGGGCTATAA
>JAOQMQ010000196.1:24885866-24898904 GCA_027563845.1 Erythroxylum subrotundum
GAAATCATACTATATTTCCTCATTTAATATCATTTTATATTTTCTAATTTCCAAAGAAAGTTTGGGGTCCAACATTTCCAACGTGGCATGTTTCGAAAAAGTTTGTGTTTTCGAATGTCGGACTTGGACTTCCTTCGCTTTCTTTGTTCTTTCCGAGCCTTTCGTTTTCATTGGTCCTTAAAAAAATTCGATTGTCTTTTGGTTTCTGTTCGGTTTTTGATTTTCCGTTTTGTGTTTCGCTTTTATGTTGGCCCACCTTTGGGATTAGGATCCGCTCTTTGTTATTCGTTTTCGCTTTGGAGCCCTTCATCATCGTTTTTGCTCTGTTCTTTTGTTTTTTGCTTTTCGATTCCGTTTTTTCGGTTGGGGTCCGGTTCCGAAATCGGGTCCAAACATCATTCCTTTCATTTCAAAATCAATTCTAAATTACGCAAAACATAGGCTTTTCCTGTCTCCACGAGTATACTAAAGAATTCATTAAAGACTAAAATTCTCTAACATTTCAGTAATCATTTCTTAAGACGGGAACTCACCTCAAAATCTTATCAATGTTTCGGCAACTTCAAACATAATGCTAAAGGAGAGAGCTTGAATTCGAAAGGAAAGAGCTTTTGTTAAGGACTGCAGTGGAGGATTGAGGGATGTCGTTTAACAATGCGAAAGGGCATGCCACCACCTGTTGCTGTCGATGATCAATATCATTACAAAAATCACAAAGGCATAAGAGAAACAACAACCCAGAAGGGGGATTCAAATAAAACCAAAATGAATGATCATAGACACGAGTTGTAAGGATAAAAATTTACCTGGGACAAAAACCAAAGTGGGATTTAAATTCTATGGAGACATCTAAGCAAATATGACTGAAACTGATGAAAAGGGAGAGGGGGCATCGATTGCGGCTTGGCTTAGGCGAGAGGTGAGCTGAGAGTAGACCTTGGTTTTATTAAAACGTCGACGTTTAGTTTTGGAACAGGATTGGAATAGGGATTGTGGAACAGGTGATCAGATGACGTCTGAATCTAGTATTCTTATTTTGTTTGCATATTGAAATAAGAACATGGGTGTTTGTGGGCTCTCTACTTTCACAAAATTTTAAGTGAATGACAATTATCTAACAATAACATGCGAATTTGACATTTGGTTTCCCGGCCTGGTTTTTATAACAAAATTTTGATTTCTTTCTTAGAAAATATTTTGCCCTAAAAGACACTTGTCATTTGATATTTGGTTGAGTGTGTCCATTAAGCCTCACTTTTTGTCCCTGAGCTAGCTTGTTACTAGGTTGGGTGAATAAGATTGTGCATTTTCCTTCAAAACCAAAATGGGACTGTGACGACTAATGAGTAATGAGTGAAGCGAAGGAACAATATGAATTGGCATCATCTAGATTGCAACCATCATATAAATGGTCCCTATTTCCCATATCACAACATGACTCGAAGTTTTTCTCTTACATAATAAGGATTCAATGATTCACGACTATCTTACCAGGCCAAAAGAGGAATGTAGTTAAGTTTACAACAAAATTCGTTAATCTGGGAAAACGCCCCAACTTGCTAAATCGATATAGTAAGAGGACTCTCTTTGTTTTTCCTGATCATCTTTGGAAAGGTCCCTAAGTTACTTTTTTTTAAGAAATGGTGTAATTGTTGGGAAATCAGGATAAGATCCGATCTGACCTCGGCGAAAGAATTGCAAAACTTTTTTTTATATTTTAATTTCCCAAAAACCAAGATCACTTTAATTTTATAAAATGATGAACAATTAAATCATAATAAAGCATGAATCTTAATTTGTAATTATTCCAAAGCTTGATTATATTCTTGTCGTATCCCTCGAATCGTTTTCAAAATCGATCCATCTCAACCACCATAGTCACACAAGTGTCTGAAATTTAAAGATATCCGCACAAAGTAAGACCCTCTTTTTTTAGGCTCTTTATACCTTTATGGGTATCTCATCAGGTCTTACTACCTTTCCCCTCTTCATCTCCCTCAAAGCTCTTTTAATTTCTTCCCTTGTAGTCTATTTTCAATAAGTAAAGTTACAACACTTCTTGGACATGCTAAGATCACCTAAAGAGATGTTGTCCTTTATGTCTTCATTAAAATGGCTATAGAAGTACCTCTTCCATCTTCTCTTAATGTCATTTTCAACCACAAGCACTCATTTTGCTTCATATTTTACAAAGTAAACTTGGGCTAAGTTCCTCATTTTTTATTCCCTAGCTCTTGACAACTTAAAAACATAATTTTCTTCATCTTTAGTTTCCAATTGTTGGTATAATTTCTCATAAGCTCTGTTTTTAGCATATGAGATTATCTTCTTTGCCTTTTTCTTTACCAATTTATAACTTTCTCTAATTACTACTCTCTACCTTTATGGTGCTATCCGATAGAGCTTTGTAGGTACCCTTCTCAATCTCAACTTTTTCTTGTACATCTTCATTCAACTACCAAGATTCCATCTTACTACCCTTAGGTCCTTTAAAATTACCCAAGGTCTCTTTTGTTGTATTCCTTAAAAAAGTTGCTACTCTCTCCCACATTTGGTTAGCATCTCTTTCCATTATTCTCCATATATTACTCTATCCCTAAGTTATTCTATTATATTCCCTCTTATATTCCACCATCTAACTATGTACACCTTTTAGGACTTCTCTTCTTCTTCCAACACTTACTTATAAAATTCAAAACTAACAATCTATACTGAGTTGACAAGTCAGCATTAGGAATCACCTTGTAATCTTTGTAATTAGGTTGATCGCTCCGCTTTACGAGAAGGTAGTAAATTTAAGTTTTTGTGGTTCTGCTCTTAAAAATCACTAGTTGCTCCTCATTTTTCTTTAGAAAGAGTTGTTTATCACTAACTCAAACGTAACTGAGAGATCCAATAAAGTAGTCCCACTATCATTTCTATAACCATACCCGAACCTCATGAGTCCATAAATATCCATCCGATATTGCTCCTATATGACCATTAAAGTCTCATCTTAGAATAACTCTCTCATCAAGGAGGATCTACTAAATCACATCTTCTAACTCTTCCCAAAATTGGTGCTTAAGTTGTTCATCTAACCCTACTTGAGGTGCATAAGCACATATCACATTAAAGCAACACCTTTTACCATAATCTTTAAGGATATAATCCTATTATTAGTCCTTTTCTCCCACAACATGATGTATAAGTTCCTTGACAACTAAGATAACTACCGTACTTTGTCATTTCAGCCGTCCTGAATACCAAAGTTTGAACTTATTAATCTCTTTCGCTTTAGTCTCCCTTCACTTTGTCTCCTAGATGTATGTTATATCAATCTTATATTTTGTCTAAAATATCCACTAATTCTAAAGACTTCTCTGTAAAGTTCCCGATGTTCCAAGAACCTATCCATAAATTGTCAACATCTTCTCTTCTCTTAGATCCAAAACTCACCGAAGGACTAGCCTTTGCTTTATCATCACAAGTTAAAGCCACCACTCCTACCCTAATGCCTAACATAAGCTATAGAAGACAAGACCAACAAGTCCCTTAATGAATCTAATATTACTCTAAAAAGGGAACAAGAATCCTAGAATGGGCACTGCAATAAACAAATGTGAAAATTATAAGAACACACGACCGCAAGCAAATCGAAATTAGATGGTCCAAAATCTGAACCACTAATAGTAACTAGGTTTATGTTAAAGCATAGTATTGGACTGTTAAAAAAGAACAAACAAAATATTACAAACTATAAACAAATAAATTACTTAAAACTTTTAATGGAATGATGAATACTGAAAACTTATCTCAACACCTAAAGAGCAACAAATCAACCACGAGCAAACACAAATCTGGAACCAATCATAAGTACGTCCATTAGAGAAGAAAAAATTATAAGAAACTAATTAAACAGAGAAGTGAAATAACAAAACCAATCCAATTTGTTTAAAATGTCATACATCAGCTCTGTATATTCTTATTGTAGTTAGGACCGTTCACGAGAAATTCTTTCGTTGTGGGGCTCACTTTGGATCTGCAAAAGAAGAAAGCAAAGCATAAAGTTTCCTAAAAGACAAACAAGAAATGTTTGGAAGAGGACTGAAAATTGACCAAACTTGATCAAATCTAAGCTACTAATAGAATTGAAATCCCAAAATTGAGACCCAAAAAATTATCTGTTCTTTTCCAATAATGTCCAACAAATCTAGAAGTTACATTTGCAAGAATGAAGAAGCCAAAAGTAAAAATAATAATAAGAATATGTAAACCCATTTCAACATCTAATAATTTGACGCCAAATACCAACAAATTTAATAAAGAAATTAGAGGATTTCAAAAAAGAACCAGCTTCAATTAAGTCATCATTTGGGAGATGGGAAATGAAGAGAAAAAAAAAAGAGAAAATTAACTAAATAAATCAATAATTAGTAAGTAAATAATGAGTGAGAAAGATAATAACTTTGAACGCGATTTTAGGAGAAGATGCTCCATTTAGATAATGTGAAAATAACATAGAAAATGAATCCCCAAAAATTGATATTTTATTATCTCATTATCATCATTAACACCCAGTTGAATCATACACAAATGTGGGGTTTGGGGAGGTCTGATAGTAAGTTGCCTTACCCCTACCTAGTTGATAGGCTGTTTCCGATATGCCCACATGCAGTGTGCCATAGAGATATTGCAACATAATAACAGTTTATCAAAAAGATGTCCATCTTGTCAACAAGATGTGCTCGTCAAGAGATTCACTTATAAAACAAACCTTACAAAAGTCATAATAAAGATACATTGAAGAGTTAAAAGCAGTAGTCATAACGTACGTAGCAAGAAAGATGAAACAACTGGACGGGGATAGATATACCGTTACCACAACCTTTATAAACACATAACACAATATTAACAGTGGGACTAGAATCAAAGACGAGCACACTCTTAGAACTTAGAAAACGTCACTTCACCACCTGCAAAAAAATATGTGAAGGAAAACAATAGTCTAAAATACTAGGTATTGTCAACTTCCTATGTCAAAGAATTCCCAACTACGACTTCATGGAGCTTAAAGTGTTAGCCAATGTAGACGATTTAAGATAGGGAGCTCAGAAAAGTTCCAGAGAAGAAAACCCAGATAGGAGACCAAGAGATCCACCTGAGAGATTTTTGAAACTAAGAGACGATGAGAAGGCAAACCCTTACCCTTTCGCAACGGTTAGTTTCCAAAACAACCTGGAAAGAGAGCACAATAAAAATCTACCAATTCACTGAAAAAAAAATGTCAACAAGATAACAAAAAGAGGAAACAAAGGAACAAAAATATTAACGAACAAAAATACGCAAAACACGATCTCATTTAAGAAAAGTCAAGATGTCTTAATATAACTATGTTAAATTCCAAAAACTACCCACTTAATCAATGACGGAGACAATAACAAAATGGCCAAACAGTAAATAGACATTTGTTTATTGAAGATGAAACTATTTAGATCTTTGCCTCATGTGATAGTTGTTTATTAAAGGAGAAACTATTTAGATCTTTGCCTCATCTTTCTGTGCTTCCTTTTTAACCTCCTCATATGCTTCTTCTTCCACTTGGATCTCGTGATGAAAGTTTGGGAAAGATTTTCCTCCATGGATTGATTTGAAACCCTAGTCACTCTTTTTAACGAAAATTGATATTTGTCCATTATTTAAGAGAAAAATACAGGAAAAATTTCCACATAAACCAAAGAGACATTGAAGCAAATCTGCCTACAAAATGCAATAAAAAATTAAAGAGAAGAATAAATAAAGACTAGGGAAAGATAAGTTTAACATCGAGAACCTTTAGCAAAAGCATAAAGCTCTTCTCTACAACTTACAACAAATTTACATATGAGTTTTAAACAAAACATCGAAGTTAGCGAGTAGCCAAGATTGACAACTTTAAAATTAAGGTTCAACCTTAGAATTTATTGCAAACATACATAATGGGCAAAGATTGATCGACTACTAAAATAAATCGATAAACCCATAAAAAAGGGTCTCATAAAAATTCAACAAAAACCCCAAAAACTTAACGTGAAAAGAACTAACACCCCAAGCATGAAATTCTTCAACAAACGAAGATAGATAAAAAAAAGGGCCACTGGAAAGCGAAACTAAGAGAGAAAACCAAATCAGGAAAACCTTGTATGATAATAAATTTAGAATCCAAGTATACCCAGTAAGAGACGGGATGAAGAAAAGTAGAGGATCAATTAACATCATTGTCATGATTAATTTAATTTAAAAGAAAGGCTATGAGATTGTAGAGATATTTTTCGATAGTTTTATGTATCCATTATTGACAGATAATAAAGGATGTTTAGAAGATGATTCATAAGTTGATTGTGAGGTTGTAAAGAGTAATCAACCTACTTCTAGGAAGCGTAAACAAATTGACACAAATAAAGGTGAGGTTAGTGAATTTGATGATCCAACATATAAAGGTGAGGATGGAGAAGTTAATGAGTTTGATCATTCTAGTTGAGCTGATTTTGATGATATATGAGGTAGATGGTGATAAGGTTATAAATAAGGTTATTTATAGTGGTGTAGAAGAAGTCACAACATATAATCGACTAGGTATAGATACAGATTCAGTATATAAAGATTCCGATAAGCTAAGAGAATGGATGCCAGTTTAGATGAAGAAGAGAGAAAAAGGCTTAAGTTCCTGGAATTTAATTTACATAATGATATGTTAAGGCCAATTAATTTGAAATTTTGGTATATTATTTAATTCGGTGAATGCGTTTAGACAAGCTCTAGTGTAATATGTTGTTGAGAAGGGTTTTGATAATGTATATGTCAAGAACGAGAAATATAATGTGATTGTTGTATGTGAGAAGGGTTGTGGGTAAAGAATATATACTTATCCAACACAATATAAAACTGCATTTCAAATTAAAATATTTCATTCCATTAATAAATGTGGTAGAGAATATTAGAACAAAAAATGTAAGGTGCTTTGAATTGCAAAGGAATACTTCTTATATTTTAGAGATTGTCCTACGTGGGATGTTATAAGGCCAAAGTGTGCACTTTTAATGGACTTCAATATTGAGATTACATATAAGAAGGCATATAGGGCGAAGAACTTTGCATTAGAGTTTTTGGTAAGTTAAAAGAGAAAGCAATTTGAGCACATAAGTATCCAAAATATACTTTCGATTCTATATACATATGTTTAGATACTTGTAGAAAGAGTTTCTTAGTTAGATGTAGGCCTATAATATGTATCAATGGTTGCTACTTAAAAGGTAAACATAGAGGATAATTGTTATTTGGCTTGTATGGAAATAACAACATGTTTCCAATCGCTTTATTAGTTGTTAAAATTGAAAATCAATTATCACAGATATAGTATCTTGAATGTTTACAAGAAGACATCGAACACTATCAGGATAGCAAATGAGTTTTCATTTCTGATTGAAAAAAGGTAAATTTATGTTATTAGGTTTTCTTTATATATTATAAACATTCATTTATAGTTATAAACATTTACTAAGTGCATTAACATACCTTGTAGATTAATTCTAATAGGGTTTGGAACATATCTTTAATGTTGATATATTTGTTGCTGAATATAGACATTGTATTAGACATATCTATGCCAACTTTAAGCCAAATTTAAGACGATGAAGGTTATAATGAATATAGTTTGAAGTGTGGCACATACCTTCAAGGTATATGATTATTTAATTTAAATGCACTTGAACTTCAATGTATATGATTACTTAGGGCATGATGGACATTCTTCTTTTTACCTTGAACATATATATGTAGTAATTAGAAGGTGTTGCAAAATCGTCCATAACTGGTTGGACAAGATACCAACCAATAGGTGGTCTAGGCACACTCATAGTGTTGAGTTGAAATGTGAATAGTTGAACAATCTTTGTGAAAGATTTAATGCTTACATCAAGGATGTTGGGGACAAACCAATTCTCAAAATGCTTGAGATGATTAGAAGATAAATGATGCAAAGAATTGACAAGAAAAAGGAGTAGATGAAGAAACATAATAGATCCACTTTTCTTATGATTTGAAAGCCTTTAAGAAGCTTAATCAACTTTTCAATAACTGGATGCCATACTTTAATGCTGGGAGATTGTTTAAAGTGGAACATATAAATTTTGACTAATATGTTCTTGATTTAAGCAACATGACTTACATATATAGGAGATGGGATTTAATTGGAATTTCTTGTCAACATGTTGGTGTTGTAATCAAACATGATGGTGGCAAACTAGAAGATTATATGGAATTAATGTATAGCAAAGAAAAATTTGAAGCAACTTACATATGTCAAAATTTTCCAATTCCTAGTAAAGATTTATGGCCAACACTAATCAAGATTCATGGTTCTAAAATCCTTCCACCAAAATACATGAGAAAGGCCGAAAGACTAAAAAAAGCAAGAACTAAGGAGGTAGGAGAGGAACATAACCTATTTAAAGCTACTCAGAAAGAACTGCAAATGTCAAGCAAATGTGCAAACAATAAGGTCACACTTTAATAACATATTCTAAGAGAATATATGACAGTCAAACTAGCTACTAATTGACACAAGATCCGGCACAAAAGAAAATGAAAAGAGGATCAAACTAACATTTTTTATATGGTGCACATTGAGACGAGTTATTCATGTATATAGAGCTCATTTTGGTTAGCAATTTTTATGTATGATTTTTATTCTAGCTAGCTATTTTTAGATATTGAGATTATTTAGATGCTAAATTTTAGTTTATATATATGTTTTAAATTATTGTTCAAATATAGATGTGTGATTAAATTTTTGTTGTTTGACATCTTCTTATATAAATGTTTTGGTTGGAAATTACAACCTTTTATGGTTTATTTTTAACTTAGAATGATCATTATCATTATAGGTTCTTAGGCACATTTTAGAAATTGAAAAGTTTTATAATTGAGTATGTTCTTTTTGTAAGTATAGTACTTGTCCAACTTGTTAATAATTTGTCCATGATTTGAAATATTAATTCATATATACTTATGGTTGTTTGTCCATACTTGGTGATAGAGATATCGTTTCATATTATTTTGTTTTAGATTTGTGTTACAAGTTAGCGATTAAAGTATCAATTGTTTGGTATAATGTTTATTATGCCATTATATGGACATAAATAATCGATCCTCATCTAAAAGGAGGATAAGATTAGCTTCCCTTTGTAACTAACAAAGCACATAACTATATCAATTGAAAGTAGGAAAAAAAGAACTTTGTAGCCCTTTCCAAATAAGATAATACTAATACACCATTTAATATTAATCTATATATTAATATTGTAATTGTATTTCTTATAATAAGTACATTGCGTCACAACACCCAAAAATTATAATAAATATGATCAGAAATACATTGCGTCACAACACCCAAAAATTATAATAAATATGATCCAACTTCAAATTAATATCCTCCTTAACAATAATTCGTCTCATTGATTCTTTAATTTATCGTTGATCTCTTGAAGCTCATTGACTACATCTATACTTAAAATTGTAATTTTTTCGTCATGCCACACAAAGTAATCACATTTTCATTTGCTCTACAAATAACATGTATAAGACAAACTTAGTAATCCATCAATATAAAATCCAATTTAAAAAAATTAAATCTATATTTAAATTTACCCTAAGTTGAGCATATACATATAATTGCCTTCCTGGGTTAAACTTAATCTAAAAGCCCTTATAGGTATTACCAATCCACAATCACAATAATTTAAGGGTTTTTCAATCTTGTTAGTTGTACCAATAGATGAATTTGTCATTTTCATTTATTCAACAAAGAAAATAAGTGAATACAGCAACTAAAAATGAAACTTGCAATTAAGCTATGAGACCTTATAACAAATCATCTTGTAATAAAAGCGAAATTTTCAATTATAATTAAAAGATGATATTCTATGCTATTACAAATATTTTTAATGTTTAGTCCTATATATTGTAAGTACCTTCACATTAGCCCTTTCATCAACATCAGATTCATCTCACCCCACCTACCCACTCCTATGTTTCATTAAGTACTGTATAGTTTCATTACTTTGAGTGTGATCAATATCAGACCCACCCCACCCCACCCACACAATAAAGATATATGTTTCTTTTAGACCATCACCATATAGTTTCACTACTTTGAATGTGATTAAATAATGATGTTTATGCTCTATCTATAAGAAAAAAGAAAGTATAAATTACTAGGTAGTGATTAAACCTACTCATTACCTTCATCATAACAAATTTGTCAAGATTTAGTTCTATTATAGTTAACTAAAAGCTAGTTTATAATTCATGAACATGTAAAAATTTTAAGCCACAACACTTAAAGAATGAACTAAGGAAGAAATAAAATCCATCTTTTTACAAACTTCAAATTTGTGTCCAATAAAAGGTTAAAGAGGAAATCTTGGTCACCCTCGTAGCTGAATATGTTCCAAAGTTTAGGGTAGTTGTACAAATTTTGTGGTCTAATACCACTAATTATGCTCACTTCATCATTATTATAAAATATTTAAGAAAACATAGTGAAACATGAAGTTTTCTATAGTCACAATTTCATAATTGTCAGTTCTAAAGTCTTTGTTCACTGTAGAAGACAAATAGAGAATTAGATGACTTATCATGAACTAAGTTCCAAATACTTTTAATAGTAGGATAAATTAAACTAAACTTTTATCCCTCTAAGTTCAATCACTTTGATTGTTTTTCAAGCAAGAGCCTGCTTTCCAAACTTTACATCAGTAGCTCTATTTTTCTATTTTTTAGATTAATATATAATAATTCTTTTAGAAAAAAACGAATATTTCATTTAGATTGCTTGAACCAACAACTTACAAATCAAACTCAAATCAAATCTATAAGACCCATTTAAGAACTTTAGGTGAATGAGCCTATGATTAACTAAAACAAATCAAACTACTCATTTAATTCAATAAGAAGTGCAAAATTACAAAATCTTAAATCCAAGAAACTAGTGATTCTGCCAAATAGAGGCCAATGCCACAAAAAAATATATGAGATTAAAGGCAATAGGTATATCTACTAATTTTCCTAGCTTGGATATCCAACTCCTAACGAAAAGTCAAAACAGTAGAATAAGATGAAAATTAGTACGTACTTGTAGCTATCTACTCCTCCACATGCTTCTCTGTCGTTTTCTCCACTATCTCTCAATTGTTCACTGGCTATGGATAATTTTAGGGAATGTGGAACATAACGAAACAAAACGTGATTTGGTGGAAAATTTTGGTTTAGGGAAGGGAAGGTAACCAAGTGGATGTTGGGTAATTTTTATGGTCAGGTCGATTAAAGTAAAATGGGTCAAACAAATTTGGTTCAATTTGTCCTTGTCACTTGGCTTTTTTTTAGTCCACATAGACTAACTTTGTCATTTTAGAACTTCGATTAATTTTTTTTAACGAAAGTCGACTCTTACGGAGTTTTTCTATACATGTTTAAACTAGAGGAACTTTTTCTGGGAATTTCAAACGATAATAGGTTTTTCCAAAATTTTCTAAACTACAAAGAGTATTTTTGTCTTTTACCCATATATTTAAAATGTCAAATTGTAGTTCATAATATCCTTTAGCTAGAGCTTCTCCTTATACTATATAAAAAGGGGAAATAGATTCTAAAGTACTCAATCTTTTGAGATTTTTTTTTTTATTTAGTGTCCAAGTTTTTAAATTTTTAATTAAGTGACTAACCTTTTATAGCCTTAACAAGTCAGTTTAAAACATTAGTTATGTTAGTATTTTGTTAATTTGGCTAATAGAATCTTTTATTTTGTCTATGAAATATAGGCGTCCACGTGGAAAATTAATTACCAACTAATCATCCACATTGGATTGGGTCTTTTAGTCCACATGCATACAAAATGATTAGTTGTTAATTAATTTTTCATGTGGATGATATTAGTCAAATCAACAAAATAATAACATAACTAACATTTTAAACTGAGTTGTTAAAGTTATAAAAGGTAAGTCACTTAATTCAAAATTTAAAAGTTAGAACATTAAATTGAAATTTATCTAAAAGGTTGGACACTTTAGAATATATTATCTTATATAAAAAAGAATGCTTAATATTAATTTTTAAAGTTGTTACAACTTTATTACATGCTTTTATATCACTACAAGAAAATTACATATTACCGACTAGCAACAGAAAAATTCCATAGTAAATTAGCAACGGAAATTGATTTTCCATTTGTAAAATTGTTGAAAATTTTGGTTTTTGCGATATGTGGAGGGAAATTATCCCCAAGATTTTTTCGACGGAATAATAAAGTATGTCATAAAAATAGGCGACAATGGTTGCGGGAAAAATAAGCATCTAAATTACCGATGAAATCGTATTTCTGTCAATAACTATCGTTTTAACAAAAAACCAAACGACATCGTTTCTAAATCAGCCTAAACTTACTCGAGACCCCCCCCCCCTTCCCTCCCCTATTTAATTTTTTCTCTTCTTTTGTTCTTCAACATCGTCGGTCTCTCGTGGTTTCAAGCATCCAACTTCGATCGTCTGTTGCTTCAATCCATCATGCATCATCTTCAAGTAACCATGTACCATAGTCGTCTATGGTGCTTTGCTCTCGAGTTTATTTTATCTCCAAAAAAAATTCATTGTTAAATGCTTATATATATTAACGTGCGTTTTGTTTTGATAGAATGTGGGTATTCTGCATTTTTACCTACTGTGGTTGGTTTATTTGTTGTTTGAATGCGTTTATGTTGGTGAATAATGGAAAAATGCAATGGTTTTTGTTAAGTCAAAATGATCTTAATAATGATTTTGATGATAAACTAAAAGCAGACGAATGAAAAGCAGACGAATAATAAAGCAGACGAATGAAAAAGTAGAAGAATGGAGAAGCAGACAGATGATAAACAAAAGAAACAAAAAGTAAACGAAAGCTATTCACAAAAGCAGATGGAAGCTATTGAAGAAGAAGCAGACGGAAGCTTAGAACAAAAGCAGACGGAAGCTATTGAATAAAAA
>JAOQMQ010000196.1:24952946-24964616 GCA_027563845.1 Erythroxylum subrotundum
GGCTCCAAGTCGGGGACCAACAGTCAGAGAGCCAACCAGGGCTAGTGTCTCGGGAATGGGTCTCAGCAGGGCTCATGTCCCGGGACAAGTTGGGCTCCAGAAGCGGGGTCCGATATTTGACATATTGGTAATAGGCCCTAACAAAGATTATACTAAAGAGTTGCAACAAAATTGGCTAAGGAGATTGAAATAAAAGGACTTTGGACCAACAAACAACATTCTAGGGATGTAAATTTATTGAGAAAAAAGCAATAAGAAGATTTAGTTTTCTTAAAAGAATTATTTGAAGAAAATCTTACAACGTTTCAATATGTAAGATTGTAAGCCAATTTCTACCCTTCTTATAAATTTCGAGTTATCTTCAAGTATGAGTTCTAGCAAAGAAATAGAGAAGATGGAAATATCTCGAGTATCATATGTATCAGCAGTGGGTAGCTTAATGTTTATTATGATTTGTATAAGATTAGATATTTCATATACAGTGAGAGTGGTTAGTCTATACATGAAAAATACTAGTAACGAGATTTGGAGTACTATAAAGAGGATCGTGAAACATAGTAAAGATACTTCAAATACTGCATTGTGTTTTGGAGGATTAGATTTAATTGTCAGAGGCTATATTGACTCAAATTATGTAAGTGATTTTGACAAAAGCAAGTACTATAAAGAGGATCATGAAACATAATAAAGATACTCCAAATACTGCATTGTGTTTTGGAGGATTAGATTTAATTATCAGAGGCTATGTTGACTTAAATTATGTAAGTGATTTTTACAAAAGCAAGTCTACCACAAGTTATGTGTTTACTTTTATTAGAGGAGTTCTAAACTGGGCCTCACAATTGTAACTATTATGGCCACTTGTACAAAAGAGGCAGAATATATTGCATCTACATAAGTTAGTAAAGAGGCAATTTAGTTGTAAATGTTAGTAGAAGAGCTCAAACATAAACAAAAGAAGATAGCTCTGTTTTGTGATAGCCAAAGTGTTTAACACTTAAAAAAGAATCTATCATTTCATATGAGGATAAAACACATTCGAGTTCAATATCAATTTTTTAGAGAAAAAGTGGAAGAAGGAAGTATGGATGTTTAGAAATTTCATACTAAAGACAACCTGGTAGATATGCTAACAAAGTCGATCAATACCAACAAATTCATATGGTGTTGATCCTTTATTTGTCTAGCAAATATATAAGTTGTATGAATAAAAGAAAAGGTGACAATAAATGAGAGCAATATTTGTGGTAAAGCCACCTTTATTTTTATTAAACCTTTGATAAAGGAAATTAGTTATGGCTTTCGTCATTAGATCTTAATATATCCATAACACATTTATGAAAAGCTGTAAAACAATATAGTATATGGCAGTGAAATTGTGTAGAAACGCAATTCACTACTATCTATATAGGATAGTCTCATATGCTTTAACCAACCTGTTTTTAGCTTTGATATACTCTAATTTCTATTGTATTAGTTTATTCTTTTGTAAACAAAAATAAAGAGAGAGTGGAGTGTATTAGAGAGATTGAAACAAGTTTCTCCTAAATATATACTCTCCTTTTTCAAATTTGTCTTGTGTTAATTCCTTTTATTTCCTTAATTTTCTCATCTCAAACTTAGTTATACTTTAGGTGCTTTATATCATAATATACTAATAAAAGGTCTTATTTTTTGATTTTTTTAAAAGTTTTACCTCTTTGTGCATCGCTAAAGAGAGAAGTTTAAGAAAACTATTATCTTATCATCTAATAAGAAAGCACTAATAGAGTGTCCACTAATAACAATAATGTGTGTACTGATCTTTCCATTCATTTTCACCAAATTGAAAACTATTATTCCTTTTCAAGACATAAAATTTTATAGAGAAGTGTTATAAAATAATTGGAGTTTCATCTAAAGTACTTAAAGAATATGGAAAGAAAGATGCTAAAGCTCTTTCTTCATTTAATAAGCTTTTTAAAAGCCATTTTCTTAAAGTCAAAAGAGCATATAGTTTGCTTCAAATGTGTTATCAATAAACTATTACATGTAAACTAAGGAAAGTTAAGAATTAGGTATTATTTCATTATTAATATCAAACAAAACTCTTATAGTTAGTAGAATTTGGAAAAATTTGAACAACGAAGAGACTATTTGCGCTCATTAGATACACACCTATTTTCTCAAGGGTAAAAGTCCACAGAAAATCAAAATTAAAGTCACTCATTCTTGGTTTATATCTCAATTACTCAAGATCAAGGACTTGTTTAATATGAACATTGCTCGTAGAATTAGGAATGATGAATAAAGTTCATTGTGATTTGACAATTGGAGTAAATCAGGTCCTCTTTACAAGGCTAGCTATACTAAACTTTAATGCACTTCTTTATTTTTCTATGGTCAAAGTGCTAATAAATGGGAATGAATGGACCTCTAATGCATATGAGTTTAAGAACTGCATTCCAAACTATAAGTCTTGACATGGAATGGATGATTCTTATATCTGATAGAAATACCATTATGATAAATTTACCAATGCCTCTTCTTGTTACCTTATATGTCTAGTGCAAAAAGATTATTCTTAAGACATATTTTCTTATGTGACTTGTTTGCAAACAAAAACTTGGGACACTAAATAAACCAAGGTTTCTTAACACATAACAAACTTGTTTATGCAAAAAAATATAAAAAAATCCTTTGCTATTGAGATTACCAGCCATATTTGCATCTATGCATCCTTCTAGAATTGGCTCACCACTTCCAAAATACAAACACAATCTGGAACTGCCTTGCAAATATTTGAAAATCCACTCTACTGTTTCATGATATACCTTTCCTAAAATAGATAAAATCTACTCACCAATCCAACACTATGTGCGATATCTAGTATAGTGCACATTGTAGCATACATTAAGGAGTCAACACCAAAGGAACATGGAATCGAGGATATACCATCTTTCTCCTTTTTGGTGGTAGGACATACTCACTTGCTCCACTTGAAATGAGCTACTAATGGCATGCTAATTGGCTTGACATGCTTTATATTGAACATTTCCAGCACTCGTTTAATATACCTCTCTTATGATAACCATAGTTTTTCGGCTTTCTCATCATGAATGACTCCATGTCCAAAATCTGTTTTATAGGACCAAAATCTTTCATGTCAAAGAACTTGGACAAGTCGTCCTTTGACTTGTACATCATGCCAATATATGTCCTTCTATCAAACATATCTTTTACATATAAAAGAAAGATAATGAAATTGCCACCAAGATTTTTTTTTGAAATATACACAAGGATCATTTAACATTTGCTTATACCTACTCGCCGTAAACAAATCAAACTTTTTGTACCACTACCTTGTTGCTTGTTTGAGCCCATAAAGACTCGTCTTTAACTTCTAAACAAATTCCTATTTCCTTTTGACTTTGAACCACCCTTCCAATTGCTCTCTGTAAATTTCCTCATTTAAATCACCATGTAAGAAAGCAATCTTAACATCCAACTGCTCTAGTTCAAGATCTAAACTAGCAACTAAGCCTGCTATAGTATGTATTGACGTCATCTTGACCATTTATAAGAAAATCTCATCATTGATACCCTTGTTTTGATTGTAATCCTTTACCACCAACTTATCTTTTGTTTCATTAGCTTGTCACCATCTTTCTAGATCTTGAAAACCTATCTATTCTTCGATGTTTTCTTACTTTTGGAAAAAAATCACTAATTCATAGGTCTTATTATTCTTCATTAAGTCCATCTCCTCTTGCATTACCTCAAGCCAAGAATCTTTATCCTTGCGTAACTACATTTCTTGAAAATTCTCTAGCTCCCTCTCAGCAGTGATTAGGATAAATTTTGAACTAGGGTACCTTCTCAAAGACTTCTTCTCACTAGTTGACCTTCAAAATTGGAAAGACACTCAATGTTACTTTCCACTCACATAATAATCACAGTGTAGAGAAACCATAGTCTTTGCTAATAACTTGATCCTTTCCTGCTAACGTGTCTCAATATCCGATGTCACAAATTCGATGAAGTGTTTACTTGAACTGCATGTAATTCTCTGACACACACCTTCAAGCATGTCATATGTAAGATGCAATATAATGTAACCGTCAACGCTTCATTAAACAACTTCCACTTACAATCTCCAAAATTGTGTTAGTATCCCTCTTGCTCAAGCATATTCATAGACAACAAATTGAGACGTACACCTCTCAAAGTCAATATGCACTCAATGTCAGTTTGGACTAACATGTTACCCATGTTGATGATGCTAATAGAATTCTAATTGCCATCTTCACACTTCCAAAATCACCACTCTTGTAATTGATGAATTAACCCTCTTGAATTATAAATCCTATATTAGTATATAAAACACTTCTTCTTTATGGTTCTTTCCAATATGATATAATTTCAATTGTAAATTTCCGACACTTCACTTGCCTACTACTCACGCTTGCAGAAACTACTGTTGACCAGGTTCCCAGGCTATGGCTCGTTAAGATGGTAGCAATTTCATAGCCCGTTTAGGAAGTTAAAGGGTGTAGCTGGATTTGGGATATATTTGTCTGCATTTTTGAAACTGCGGTGTATCACAAATACCATTCCCAATTATCCAGCAGAGCTCAAACGAAATACCTTTTAATTTGCATGCATTCTCCCTTAAAAGACCAGAAGAAATGTAAGACGATATCCGTACAGCAAACAACCCTGACTGACATGCAAAGGGTTATTTTCACCTGCTAAAATTTAGCAAGTTCAAAATAGTCAATTTACTACTATCCTAGCCCACAAGATAAAACCCATATATTTAAAAGATTTTCATGCTCAACCCATAAATATATTACTTTTTTTTCTTTCTTTACAGCAGTTAGCAGAGCCGCAAGTTTCTACCAATTAGCAACCAAGAATTAGAATGGTCTGCCAAAATATGTCAGAATATAAAATTTCAATTAAATATGGACTCTTTCCGGAAAAGTTAACAAAAATGCTCCAAACATAACATTAACGATTTCCTATCCAAGAAAAAGCAGTCCAGTGGCCCACATGAGAGAAGGGTAGAGATAGGCAGACATGGAAAGTTTGTGGAGTCTCAAAAATTTTCAATACACAAAAATATATCAGTTCCTTGTAACTCAAATTCACACTGAATATAATTCATTAATGAGTTGGCTGACAGCAGGTTAATGGAACTGGTTATTGACCTCCATCTATCTTACTTGCACGATTCCTGCGTTAATAAGCTTCTGGATCTTATTCATCACCATGGGATTCTTCATGTGCTCCTGAGCTGCCTTAGGATTCTCTTGGAAGTCAACCAGAACCTGCAGAACTCAGCAATAACATACATTAAGATACTGAAGAAAATGAAAATTGTGCTTTTAAAGCTACCCGTTAACAGATCAAAACATGCTCCTCACCTGTCTCATTACAGGATCTGAGAGAATATTTTGAATTTCTGGGTCTTGCATTCCCTTGGCCTGCAGATGGAAGAAGCTTGTGACCCTTTTTATTCGCAAAAGTTCCCAATTCGGAAAGATAAAATAGAAACTACACAAGTCTAACCTGTCTCTCTTTGAGCTCCTCAGGTGTTAAATCACCCCGACTTGCCTTGTTAAGTTGCTCCACACAGCTGCAGCATTATTAACAGCACAATTCAGGGATATTTCTCAGCAGGCACTCAATTGACATTTTATACACCAGTTCTGATTTTACCTTCTCACGCCATCTAGCAATTCCTGGTTCTGAGGCTCATGCTTCAGACCTTCCTGATAGGTTTCCAACGCTTTGTCATACTCTTTCATGAAAAATTTAATTGCACCTTTCCTTGTGTATCCCTTTGTAAAGGTTGGATCAAGCTCAATGCATTTTTCTGCATCCTTTAATCCTTCAGGTAAGGCCCCAAGCTTGGTGTAACAAGCAGCTCTATTACTGTATGCCTGAAAGTAGAAACCAACGACTTTACACAAGGAACTCATTACTAAAGCTCTGAAAGAAAAGTTTAGTAAATAATTCTTACTTTCGGATCTTTAGGGTTTCTTCTCAAAGATTCTGTATAATGCTTCACAGCCTCTGGATATTTTTGCTGCTTGAAGTATTCGTTACCTGCAAAGCATTGTACAGGGAGACAAAGAATGAGATATAACCATGACGCTTTTAATTTACATGAAGGAGTATACTTTAATAATCATAAAGTATTAATACAGAACAAGGAACCAGTATGTGTGTCAAAAGGAACGATCTTACAACAAATGCAGAACACAAAAAGAATACCTTTTTCTCGCTCCTCATCAGCCAACTTTGGATCAAAATATTCTTGTTGCTCAAGTTCCTTTTTTCCCTTCTCAGCCTCATTAAGCTTCTTCAATGTGTCTGGATTGCGGTGCTCTGTTAGAGCTTTCTGAAATGTCTCAATAGCAGGCTCATAATCCTTTGAGCATTTTGCCATTTTCACCAAGACTGTTCCCTTCCTTGTCAAAGCTCTCGCTATCATTTTGAAGTCGGACCTAAGTTCTCGCCCCCTTTCAACTGCTTTGTCACAATCATCAATGCATTCTTCATACTGCAAAATGCAACAAGTAATCAGAAAGATATCAAAAAAAGAATGAAAAAATTAAGTTTAATTGCAGAAACAACCCATGTCTAACTTGTGTTATTGTAAACTTGCAGCATTAATTCAGTTAATTCGAAAGCAAATTGAGAACTCAAGTGACCACATAAACACGGGACAAAAAGGAATCACTACAGAAACCCAAAGGTAAACTCATATACTGAACTATATGCCATCACTAGTAAACAGACAAAAACCTGGATTTTCAGCTGTAGCTGTGGGTCAGCAGCACAAAGACCACAACACCCGGGTGCAAATCCAGTTTATGAAGTTCGATTATTAAACTATTAGTCATGTACACACAAAACACATACCTAACCTCCACCCATTAGCAACTTCCGAAATAGAATTGGCTATCATTTGAACTCTATATACCTAACTAACCCTATCCTATAACAAAACTCCAGGGTTTATTCTTATGAATAACATGGTACGCAAAAGTGAAGTTTGGCAACTAAACATATAGTGTCAGCAATTTAAGAAAAAAATGTTGAGGAGAAGAGGCAGGGGCGGCGAGTAGATGGAGAGAGAAGAGAAAACTTCCCTTACAATCAACAATGCAGTTGAAATACTCAAAAGAGCTAAACTTTCCAATCTCTAATTTTTCATTGTTCCATTGGACTCAAGTACCATACTAAAATCTCAAGTCCCACCCTTCACTCATGTAGCACCTATGCCGTCATCACGATCATCATCATTGCAGATAAAACATACAGCCCTAACACTCACCAAGCTGTAATTTTTCTCCGTTTTAGTACAACAGCATCTTATGAGCAAATGTTATAGCCATGGTCAAAACCAAAATTTTAATAATGATCAACCAAAGATAAAGAAACCATCAGCAAAATTCAACAACATGCTTCAAATGCAGTCACGATACAAGTGTGATGAATCGTTTCAACCATTATCATGTTATCATAGTAAAGTATCATTTTGGATCATCCGCTCAACTCAATACTAGCAATTTAAAGGAAGGTAACAGTTTTATTATTCCATAATCCATATTATCCAAACCCCCCCAAAAAAAAGAAGAAAAACCACACACACACCAGTTCTTACCTTGCCCATCTCCAAGTACACAGCAGCGCGATTGGTCAAAAACGAAATGTCCTCATCATCAAGCTCCAATGCCTTGGTATAATGCGCAATCGCAGTCTCAAAATCCTTCTTCTTATATGCTGCATTCCCCAGCTCTCTCTCTTTAGCCGCTTGCAGTTTTCTGTCTCTCGACTCCTTCTTCTCCTCTTTCTCCTCCTCCATCCGCTCTGGAGTATGCTCCGGCTTTGAAGCCTTCACCGGCTCCGCCTTTCTCTCCTTTGGCGGCTCAGCGTCCGGCACGTCGACATCATCACCAGCATTAGGAGCTCTGAATTTCACGTTCAGCAACACTCCCAAAGCTTGCATTACTCTTTGATCCTTCAAGTACAGATTCAAATTACTCGGATTATTCTGAATCTCCTGCATCATTTTCACAAAATCCGGCTGCTGTAAAAAACCCCTCGTCGATGGATCGGCGGTCAGTTTCGTCCACATTTCCGGCCCAGAAAACACGTCGCCGAACGGATTTGGTGGAGAAGTCGCTCTTGCCCTGGAAGCCGCGGCTTGAGCGTCGGCTAGACCAGACTTGAGAGCCTCATTGTTAGGGTCAAGCTCAAGGCCCTTCTTGTAGGCGGCTATTGCTTCGTTGACTTGGTGGAGGCCGAAGTGAGCAGCGCCGACCCGAGAGTATCCTTTGGACCAATCCGGCTTGAGTTCCACCGTCTTTTTAGCGTCGGCGAGGGCATCGGCATAGTTCTTGAGAGAGGCATGGGCAGCTGATCGGTTTGAATAAAGGACGTGGTTGTCGGGGGTCAGGGAGATAGCTTCCGTGAAGTGCTTGATGGCGGCCGAGTAGTCGCCGGAGGAAAAGGCGGTGTTCCCTCTGGCCTTAGCTTCGTCGGCCATTGATTAAAGAGGTTAAGGAGAAGGGCTCGAGTGTCTCTTGGGGAAATTTTGGTAAACAGAATGGAGATTATGAAGAGAAGTTAGGGGTATTATAGGAAAGGAGAGTGAGAGACCAGAGGGTTCTAGTGTTTCGAAAGAGGCTGGCTGGGAAGGGGGTTCTGGAATGTTCTTCGGCGCACGAAGACCGAATAGGCTGTGTTAGGTAACAGTGGATTAGTGTGCTGATTAAAGACTTCTCTGTAATTATTACTTACGTGTACCTAAATAATCCCTTCGTCCCAAGATTTGTTTAACTTACGTCACATCAATTCTGATTTATTAAATTTTATCTATATAAATATATATAAGGTCAGACATAAATATGCGAATGAGATTTAATGAAACATTACAGAGATATTATAACCTAAACAAGAGATCTGATCCTTTTGTTACATCAAATCATCTATTTCACTTACGATGTTTCAATCCTGTTTTATTAAATCTCATTCATATACTTATGTAGGGTTTACGTAAATATGTCAATAAGATTTAATGAAATATGATAAAAATATTATATTCAGAACATGAGATCTGATCCTTTTATCACATAAAATCTTCTGTTCCAATCCTGTTTCATTAAATCTCATCTATATGTTTATGTAGGATTCACGTAGATGAGATTTAATAAAACATTATAAGAATACCATAACTGAAATAGAAGATATGATTAATCCCTTTTGTAGTTATTCAGCTATTTGGTTAAAATATTAGGATAATATATTTTAATTCATAAAAAAATCGTTTTAAAATTTTAAATTATAAATATTAGTTATATTAATATCTTTTATGAAAATTCAATCATAATATTTTAAAAAATTCAAAATAAAATCTTTAATGGATAAGGTTATAATGCCTGGAAAAACTCTAAGCCTCGACGTTTGTTAGCTATTTCGTCTTTTCATTTGCTACGTTTGTATTGTTCATTTTTTGGCTCCATGTGAGTTTCTAGCTCTTGTTGTTATGTTATTACTGGGATTTGCTCATCCTAATATGATCTGTGACTGTGAGCTTTCCCCTGCTTGTTGCGTGTTGTGGCCTAATTTTGCTACTCAGTTTCGGGATTCATATTTTCTTTGTTACAAGATTGAATTTTTCCTTTAGTTATTCCGTTGATAAATGTGGGGTTTGTTGATTTTTATGTTACTAGGTTTGGTGCATTTGGGTTTACTTACTGATCATTATGGTTTAACATCACGGGAGGATTTGCTCGCAATCGTTGTTTCTGTTACTGTTTCTTAAGAGGATGGTGTAATATGTTACGAACTTTAGTGAGTTAGCTATTTGGGGCATTATTAAGTTGAGGATTATATTTGGATTGGATTAGTTAACTGCTCTAGGTTAACATTTTTAGCTTAGGAGGTTGATCTGTAACCTTGTTGGTTTAGACATTCGACTGCAAAATTAACAGTTTTGTTGCGATGGGAATAATGTTTATCTTGAGACGGAATTGTTGTGAAGTTGGCTTCTAACTGCCTCTAGTGCATTCGAGTGGTAGTGGGATTTATATTTGAATATCCCACTTTCAAAAATATCCAATCTCTTCAGGTAAGAACCCAGAAAATATCAGAAGTTGACAGTTACTCAAGGAATTTCTACATTCTATGTTTGACTACGGGTAGAAGAGTTGGTTTGAGATATACATATCTGGCTTGCATATGGTCAATTGATTGAAATAGTCTTGTAGATAAATTGATAATTAAAAAAAAAACAATGAAAAATTAATCTATCTTTTGGTTGTTGCAGTAGTATGAATTATAACATATCAAACCTTCAATTGTTTAGTTATCTTACCCTCAAGTTCTAGGGCTACTGGCCATTTACTATTTATGAAAAAACTGTGTTCAAAGCTTCTAATAACAGAAATTGCACTATCCAACATGGATTTTATTTTTTTAATTATTAATTTCACCACTGATTGTTGTGCTACAGGTCTCTTCTCTTTCCCTTCATCTCCAACATCTCCAAATTAACCCTTTGTAGATCCAACCCAAATCAACCTTTCATCTAATTCTTCCAAAGGTTAGAATATACCAATTTGCATTATATTTCTTCAGTTTTTGTTGAATTATGGTGTAGAAGAACATTATTATTGGGACAGTGGTTATTTTTCTATCCAGGTTGATTTTGAGATGATCATTAATTGCTTCCTATATGACCCTTTCTGATATAACAACAAATGCAAACACTTAATAGAATTAATTGTTGTTTTATCCCGTTGATGTAGTTTTTGATTGCTGGTGGCTAAGGTGCTTACTTTGATTTATGTTCATTGCTTGCTTAAATGAACCAACAGGGTGATCAACTAAATTGTTGTGGTCAAATTGTTGAATCTCCTTCTGAGGTATGCAAGGATGATAGAGATGTGGAGCAGTACGAGGATGAGGAGGAAGATCTAGATTTTAATCCCTTTCTCAAGGGTATCATCTCCCTTAAGGGTCTGTTTGGTTGAATGTTAATTAATAGAATGGAATGGAACAGAACGGAACGATTTATAATGGAATGGAATGTAATATAGTGAAAAGTTGTTTGGGAGGGATATAATGGTTCATAATGTAATGTAGTGAAATATTGTTTAGAAGATGAAATGAATGGAATGTAATGTATAATAAATGATTATTATACCCCTGATATTAAAATAGTTGTTACAGGAGATTTAACGTTATGATTTTAAAACAACAATCATGTTCAATTAAAAAGTCACAGTTTAAGTCATAACCATGACAAATAATTTTTTTATATTTTCTATTTTAAAATAATAAAATTTTTAATAAAGTTTTATTATTTTATTTTAAATTATATACAATTTATTATTTATATAAAAATATTATCATTAAGTATTTAATATATTTTATTCTATTATATGTGATTTATATTTAAAAACAATTTATTTATATTTTTATTTATATAGAAATATATACAAACAATTAAAGAATACAATTTTTATATATTTTCTATTTTCATTAATAAAAATTTAATTAATTTTATTATTAATTATATAAAAATATTATCATTAATTATTTAATAAATTTTATTTTATTAAATTATATGTGATTTATATTTAAAAATAATTTATTTATATTTTTATTTAT
>JAOQMQ010000196.1:24971796-25003978 GCA_027563845.1 Erythroxylum subrotundum
TTTCAGCCCAATAGATGCTCACAATTCTGTTAAGCTAAATTAGCTATTAATTAAACAGTTTTGGTGGAAATTTCAAAGTCAATACGGTAAGTTCCTAGGTTTTATATGGAGCCTTTGTTTAGATTGCTACGCATAGGCTTTTGCCAACATTTTCAGTTTAGCAGTAAGTCATTATATGTGTCTGTCCATGATAAGATTTTCACCTATTCCACAGCAGCTGCACAATAAACTAGTCCAAATTTCTGTGGTTGTGTTGCTTTTTCTTGTGATTACTCATCATCTTTTTGCTTGCATTACATTATTGAGCATACCAATTGAATTTCTGGTTCTGACAATATGTTAATTGAGATCATTATATGTTGGACACAGTACTATGATGTTGTGCTTTCCTCAGGTGCTTGATTTTCTGTTTTTACACTTTTGGAGATGTCTCCCCTTCAGTTTTGTTTTCTTATTTCATTATTTTCATTTCATTCCCAAATTGGTATTCGATGAACATGTCCGTCGTGGAAAAAATGGGGGAGGAAATTCTCGGGAGATGGACTTTGAGAGCTTTCTCGACTTTGTTCTGGCTTTAGAAAACAAGGATACTACTGAAGGATTGACATATTTATTTCGATGTCTTGATCTTCATGGGTGAGGATTCCTTACAACAGCCGATATCCACTCAATTTAATTATAATTGAATAAGTTTAACAGCTAAGGGAAAAATGGACAGAAGAAGAGCATCATAAATTCCTTAAAGCTCTAAAGCTCTATGGTTGTGGCTGGCATAAAAGAAGAAGAGCATTCGAAATGGGTGAGTACATAATTCACTTACAAATATTTATTAAATGAGACTGTGTATCTATTTAATTTTTAATTTTTTAGGAATTAATGTGTAAAGAATTTAATTGTTTGCTTAACGTAATATGTATTGGGCTGACGTGGCTTGCTCTGTGTCTTTTACTTTTCATGAATTAATGCTGTTAAGGTATAACATGTATGTATAAAGTAACAAGCCTTTGCTTCTTTCAGGATGCAGACAAAATAACAGAGGCATCAAAGACGGAAAAGGAAGATATTTTAGCCAAGCTTACACAAACTGAAAGGACGCTTGCAGATTCAAGAAACAGAGTAAATAAGCTAGAGGAAGACAATAGAAAACTTCGCATGACAAGACTTAATAGAATGTCCGTGGACTTTGATTATTTAGTGAACTACAAGAATGTTTATGTTCTTATATTAGTATCTTGATCAATGACTCAGATATTTGGGCTGCCTTAATTTGATCCCTCCTTTTTTTTTTTTTTCAGAATCTCAAATGTTTCATCCTTTAGTTTTGATATTAATCAGTGTATTATGTCTTGTTTGTGAATTGTAATTAAATAATACATGAATAATTATTAAAATTAATGATATATTAAAAAATTGAAGAATTATTAAATAAAATTCATAAATAATATTGAATAGTTATTAAACAAATAAGATTTAAAAAATTTGTTATTTTTAAAAATTATTAAATTTGAAAATTATTAAATTTAAATTATTTTTGAAAAATAAAAAATTAATAATTGAAAGAAAATAACTCTAAAAACGTCACGGAAAGCATTCCATGACGTTTTTAAAACGTCACAAAAGACATTCCGCGACGTTTCCAAAAAAACGTCGCGGATTCCTTTAATTTCGTGACGTTTTCAAAAGGTCATGGAATGTTAGACAATCTGCGATGTTTTTTATAAACGACGCGGAATGTGCACACTTTTAATGACGTTTTTATAAACGTCGCGGAATGTGCAAACTTTTAGTGACGTTTTACATAAAACGTTGCGGAAAGCTTTTACCTACACCACATTCCGCGATGTTTTTTGTGACGTTTTTTAAAACGTCGCAGAATACGTTCTGTGACGTTTTTTGGACATTTTGTGACGTTTTAAAAACCTCGCAGAATGCTTCTTTTCTTGTAGTGGCTGTTCGCAAAATTCGATCAATGCATAGTCACACCAAAACTTCCAGTCGTACATCCAAACTTCACACACACGTGATATATCACACCGTCTCTCATGATAGACTTCAATCCACGATGAGATTCTTTCTCAACTAGAAGATTATCCATATAACTTTTGAATCCAAGTTAAATAAGGATTATTAATTAGCTATGATTTTCCAATTAATAAAATATATGATAAGTCCAATTTATAAAATTATGACAATATAACATAAGTAGATATATACATCATATATCTAACAATCTCTAAAATCCCATGACTTCATTTCAGCCCACTTAAAAAAAATCTTAATCTTCTTCACATACAACTGAATCATTATCCAAAAATCCAACAAGCCAGTTGTGCCCAATTTAAATTCAATCAATTTGGATGTGAATTTTGAACTCATCAATATTATCTTAGATGTCCAATTATTAAAAAATGTCAAAACCAAATAATAAGATATATACCATATATCTTAACAATCACTTTAATAATTGTTAGACATGCAAAGTATCTATATAACGACTAATTTCTTAGTACATATGGCTAGTCGATTACATACCTTTGATTACCATATATTGAACTAGGGGTTCGACTAGCCTATCTCTCAACCCGACAAATAACGCACACGTATAAACCTTCTAGTATTGCTATGCTAGACTAGTCAAACCCTTACAAAAAGTAACTTTAATTAAATCACTAATCTTTAACACTTCAATCTTTTCAAAAGCATCAAACACTCAATTTTGATTATAAAAAAAATTGATTCAAAATTATTTCAAAAGTTTCTTAAAGTTTATTTGAAGATCAAGGCATTTATTTAAATTTTAAATAATTTTTTTCTTGATTATGAAAATTTTATACATTATGTCTTACATATAAATAATCATGCAATGATTGAACGTATAAACTATTGAGATGACTAAGATAAGGTTACAAAAATTATTACAATGATTTGTTGAT
The DNA here is from genome assembly GCA_027563845.1 of Erythroxylum subrotundum. Taxonomy (NCBI): domain Eukaryota; kingdom Viridiplantae; phylum Streptophyta; class Magnoliopsida; order Malpighiales; family Erythroxylaceae; genus Erythroxylum; species Erythroxylum subrotundum. The sequence continues at coordinate 24,974,730 of JAOQMQ010000196.1, forward strand.
TTCTCTTTATTCTTGGTTCGGCACTTAAATTTCCTTTAATCTCACTTGAATTGTACTTGTACTTGTACTTCACTTTACTTATTTTATTTATCTTTTGATTGCTAGAATGATATAACTTAATCTTTCATGTATTATTTAATTCTATTATAATTGAGTTACCAATATCTCTAAAAGCATATGAAAATTTAATAGTATTATATTGAAAACTAAAAGATTTACTTTAAAAATTCTGATATACATTTTATAATATATGAACGTGTGTACAACCATTAAAATAAATTAAGATAATATATGAATTGAATTTGACTTCTTATAAATGGATTTTTTCCTTTACTTTTATGTTATACCTTAATTCTTGTAATAAAACTTAATATTTTTGCAAGTAAAAAATTAAATTTACTTTATTATAATACATAAAAGTGGAGAATAATTATAATAGCTTTATCATAAGTATTTCTATATAATAAATATAGTAATTTTATCAATACAAAGTAATAATATTTTTATCATACTTTATTTTTCATAACATATGTTGAATTTTAATAAAATAATTCTTAAAAAATTTAATATAATAATAGTTAGTTTTACCATAATGCATCATACCATACTCTTTTTATAATAATATTTATTTTTATATTCTTTTAAATATTGATACATTAAGAATAATAAGAAGATTAATCATTTAAGATTAATTATAAATAACTATATGTACGTTTGATATTATCTATAAACGCATTATCTATATATGGAATATAAATGAAGAAGTTCAGATGAATTAGGATCATATTGTTTTTTTTATATGTATGAATAAAAATGAATATACTTTTTTAAATATTGTTCACATATATGTACTCGTGCATATAGTAACCATATAAGTAATAAGACATTGAAAATTGTGAAAATGCTTTTATATACCTGAAATAATTGTAAATTAGTATCTAAATATGTTTCAAGTCAAATTTACTTTTTGAAATATATATTAATTTTTTACTTTTATACTATGATCTCAATAGTAAGTGCTACTCACTATTTAAAATGTATAAGAGTGAGCCCTAGTATCATGTATGGAAGTAGAATACACATTTTAATTAATTTAAAAATTAATAATGTGACAGTGTGACATATTTTGTATTTAAAAATATAAAAATAATGTCATGTTAGTATTGACATGACATTCAACTGACAAAGAGTCAACTTCGTTAAATTTTCCTTCCATTTAGAAATTGTTTTGAATGTTTGAAAATATTATGATTTAATTTAATGTGGTTCAAATTATATTTTTATTGTAAAATTTAAGGCTCAAAATATAATTTAAGCGTTATATTGCTCGTAGAAATATAGCTTTTTATTAAAACTTAAAACTCGCGTTTTTGGATTCACCAAAAAGAGAAAAACCCGAGTGAATATAATTGAGCATTATTACATGACCAAGTGACTGCTAGCCATAGTATTAATAATTAAATTCCATGTATATAATTAGACGCAATTCATAGAACTACCAATGCATCGCAAAGTCTTCTTTAAGTTTAAAGCTCTCCTTTTTCCTTGTTTCAGCATATGTGATATGACCACCAAACTTTTTCGATTTTTTTGGTGTTTAAAAATCGTTTATTATAGAAAAACTCCAAATCTACACACCGTTTTTAACTAAATCTTATTTTCAGCCGTGAGGAAGTAATTTAAATTAGGGCTTCTGAGCTCATTAAACCCCTGAAATCTGTCGAATGGCTCAATGTATAAGGCAATAATTTCAATTAAATGATAGTTACCTAGACCCCCTTAGTTAGCTGGGACGCGTGATTTTTCCATTTGAGCTACTTTTATCGGAGCCTTTTGATCCATATTGCCTATGGTTCTTTTGCAACTTCTATTTTTGGTAATGATTCTTTATTTTAGCCTAAAAATTAAAATTTATTGAAAGATATAATCACATGCAACGGTGGACCACAAGTCCACTACGCCTACAGTGGTAAAGCTTGTGCGAGCGAACTCTTAAATCGACCACACACACACACCTTTAAGGGTTCTGATCATGCAAAATGTTTTCCTCGTTTTCGAATTTGCAACTATTCTTACTTTTTTCATTGACGTGTTTCGGAATTGTCCATGCCAAAATCATGAAAAGCTAAGCTATTACTCTGGAAAGTCAATAAAGATGCAACCCTTTTGCGAGGAATGGGACATAAAGCTCAGGCATTTGTATTGGAATAGAAGTGTTCTTAGTCAGGCGAAAACGCAGTGAAAACTTGCAAGCAAGCTTGTGTTGTGTACCAGTTTGGGTGGCTTTTTTCTTCTATGGCCGTGAGAACTTTGGAGGTGAAGAAGGTGAACTTTTACCCACCCATTAAAAGAAGGTCTGTTATTGGACTACCAGAAACTACAAAAGTAGTATGGATAAGGATTTTGGAACTGAAGAGTGGCGTTAGAGATACTATATGTAGTTGAATCTGTGGAACTCCTGAAGTTGGCCTTCAAGGCTTAAAATTAAGGATTCAATTCTTTGTTTTTTTATAAAATTTCCTAAAGTTGCAGTTTATAGAGAAAAGGAGACGTATTATTGTCCTTTGTTGTGAAGAATTACAAGAGTAGATAGAAAGAACTGATCCTCGTTCCTGGCTGGCTTATGAGCAAGTGAGCTTGAGCTTGAGCTTGATAGTTCAAGCTCTCATGAATATAAGTATTTTCACTGAACTTAAAGACTCAACCTAAAATGAAGACAAAATTAATTTGGTTTAATCGATATGAACTCTTTTAGTTGGATTGTAACATTTTAATAGAGTGAAGGCATAGGCATAGGCATTGTCAGTCAAGTATCAGGCCTAAGCCTAAGCATGGCTATAATTGTTCTCAAGATTTTTCCTAACAACTCTTATATTCATAAATCACAACATATATAACATTTTCATCAATTTTTAGTATGTGAATACTTACCTAGTAATTTTGGTGTCAGGAGCATCCCTAAATTCTCGGATTAAAATACTGGGGTGTCATGTAATTTTCCTTTTCTTTTTGTAGTAGTCTGCCAGCTTGATATTATATTATTAATGGCCGTATTGTATTCATCTCTTTTACAAAAAATAATCGGCTTTGTCAATTTCCAAAAGGAAAAAAAAAAAACCAAACCAACCAAAATTGCGAATTAATCTCTTCTATAAACCGAAGAGTGCATTTGCTCGGTTGGCTAAATGGACTGCGTACCTAAATCTAGACAAGGTATTTGAGTGATTACCGAACAGTAAGATTGAGATAAGATTAAAAGATCTTTGAGTTCAAACAATCTAGAAAGAGAGAACAAGAATCAAACTTTCCATATTAAGGAGAATTAGGTTAATTAGGATTTATTGAAATTAAATTAGGTCAATTAGAGGTTTATTAAAAATTAAAATAAATATACAAGTAAATTAATATTAATATAAGATTATTTAGAAAAAAAAGTGGATCTTATTTTATCACGTGATGCCACGTCAAATAATGAGACTCAATCTCTAAATAACAGATATTAACATTATACCCATATAACAATTAAAGCTTAATTACATTTAAGTTTCTATTTATTTTAAACGTTTTACAATTATTAAGATTTATTTTGAAGCTTCGATCTAACTTATTTTTTGACGAAAACATTAAGATTAAATTGATATTTTTTTTCCCGGGAACACTTATTTCTAAAAATTAATTTATTTTTAATTCTGAAACAAGTATAATGAAAGACTTTTAAAATGTCTCTGAGAGTGAACGATATATATATATATATATATATACACACACATTCTTTTTCTCATACTACAACAACTACCTTATTTTAGTTAAATGTGCATCTTTGAACTGGTCTTTAAAGTAATTAATTATATACTTTATAAAGTCATCTCATTAAGTCAGCGTACATTTGAATGATGAAATAGAATTTGAGGGAGAGAGAGACAGAACTTAAATATAAGGGTAAAAATAATTTTTCACCTAAATTTGAATGATTTCACTAAATTAAGTACAAATTTCACTTTTTAGCCCTATATATTTCTCAACTCTAACCGTCTTAGTTTCTCAATATGTTGATATTGTGAAACACTTAAAAAATCCTAATCTTCTAGCTTTAGAAGTAAACAAAGTTAGGGATAAATCCAACTTCTTAATATTAATTGTTAAGTCTACCTAATCTTATATTTTATTAACTGACTATTTAAACTAGTTTTTTTTTTGTATAAATAGACTATAAAATTTGAGTTGTAACAATAATCTTTTGTATTATAAAGAGTTAATAAGGGTCTTAAAGGGATGAAGAAGCAATTGAGTTCATATGATACAAAATATATTGACCTCTAATTTATTGATATGAATAAAAAATGAAGGTTTTGAATTATATGTGGTTATGAAATTTTTGTAATTATGAAAATTTATAAGATATACATTGTTAAGGTTCCCATTAACCTTGGAAAAGAGTTGTAAAGAGTTTTTCGTCACTCATGAAAAAGTAAGATGATTATAAGGGTTTCTTTTCAGCTATGACAAAGAAGATATTATATAGAGGGTTTCTTTTTATCTAGTAAAGGAAGAAGATAGTAAATTTCTAAGCAGAATTTAGAAAGGGGACGTAGATCAAGATTGATAAAGCAAACACACGCAAAAGGGGAGCAAATTTTGTGTAACTTAAAAAATTTGCAAGTTACTATCAATTCGTGTAAATGATAAGAACCTACTAAATTTCAATAGAAAGATCTGTAAATAAAAGGATCATGTTAAAGTTTAAAATAAAAGGAGCCTATTAACAATCACAACGAAAAGAGCTTGTTATTGTTCAAAACGAAAGGATCCTGTTAATGTTTAAAGAGAAAGGGGTCTGTTAACATTTAAAACGAAAGAAGCCTGTTAACGTTTAAAATAAAAGGAGCCTGTTAAAGTTTTTTAAAAAGAAACCTTTTGTAATATTAAAACAAAAGGACCCTATTCTAAAAGTGAAGGAGTCTCTTACAAATTGAACACAAACACTATAATGCGCAAATTTAAAAGTTAAGAAGAGAGAAAGAATGACATAGTCGATTTATACTGTCCAGTCCCCAAATATCCAACTTGAGTATTTCACTATAAAATTTCAAGTAGTAAATTTTGACAAGCCTCTCTAAGCTTACGAGTACACATTTTTCAAGGTTCTTCAACCTTCTACACTCGTAGTATTTAACAAGCCTTTACAAGCTCTCAACAAAAAAAATGAATATAGGATTTGCTCAATGTAAGCTTCAAGGAATAATAATCTATATACGACTTTCAAGAATGTTGATGTTGCTGAAATATTTCAAAAATCTGACTTGTTGCAAATGTAATGGCTGTTCCTTAAATAGACATTTTCTTCAACTAGTTGTTGCTCCACTTATATTCTGAGTTGACTTTGAATCTAACGAATCTTCGATATCATCTTTGTTAGAATCTACCAATGTTCAGACGTTAATAGAAAAGTTTTGACAATATCTCGAAGCTATTGTGGAATAATTTCTAATAAATAAGGAAGTTCATTAAGAAGGTTTCTACAAGTAAGGAAACATTTATCTTATGATTTTATATCTTTTTAAGAATTATATCGTTACCTATAAAAGTAAATAAATCAATTTTGAAATTTGAAATATTATATAGTTATTATCAAAATCATTAATAATAAACCTTGAGCTAACAATCTCCTTCTTTTTTATGATGACAACTAATAAACATAAATATTTAAAAATTCAAATGATTGAGAGGGGGTTTCAAATAAATACCTGTAATTTTTAAGTCCTTACCAATAATCATTATTTAGAAGGAGCCTCTTTCTACCACTAAATAGTAGGAGCCTATCCTATATGACGTCGCAATAAGAGAATCTCAACGGCAAAGGTTTTAGAAATATATCATCAGAAATAATAGCATAAGCGAAGTATTACAGCGAAGTATATATTCTCCCTATCCATAAACCAAGTATTTCAACGAAGTCCTAAGTATACTCTCCTCTCCCCCTTTGTCATTGTCAAAAAGAGATAAAAAATTATGAAGCAAGAAAAAAATGCATAAATATGTAAGAGTAAAAAATAGGCATTAACAAAAAATTATCAATGTATCAAAAAAAAAAGAGTATGTTAATAATGTAAGCTATTCCTTAAGGGAATCTAGAATAGTGTGAAGAAGGAGTTGCATGTCATTGAATTGGTTTTGCATCCTTGTTATCTGTTCACGCATTTAATCTTAATTGTATCGCATGTCCCTCAGTTGTTAAAGGATCAGATCATTTGTATTCTAAAGTGTGACAGGGGTTGATTTATGTGAGGTAGGACCCAAGACGTCTGCTACTCTTTCTGTTTTCTTTTCTACCCATATATTATCTTTCAGATTATATCCAAATTAGTAGGGAATATATGAATGAAACTTAGTAGGTTCATACCAATTCAGATTTTCAAAAGACACTCTATAATGGGCAAAAATCTTGGTGACTAACGTCCCATAAAGCAGACCACTAGTGTTGGTATCATTGTTGGGAGGTTCATCTTATTTCCCTTCAGTAGATTATACACAACATATGTGTCTAAGAGACTACATCTTTCCACTAAACTAATCCTCGGAAAAATTGAAGTAGCTGATATCGATGTAAGGCATCGTGGCAGTAAGTCTAAATGTCTACACCAACGTCTCCCTTCATAAGTATTCTCGGTATATAGGCAAATAAAATTCACAACTACTCCCAAATCAAGATCAGTAATGTCCCACTTATGACAAGGAAGGTCAGTTTTGCCTATGGGAATTATATTCAGTATGTTTCCCGAGATTTCCTCAGTAACCAAAATCTCACACTTATGTACCCAAGAAATGATTGCCAACTTCCAATCAATTTCATCTTTTCTCATGTGTGTATAAAATGATCTAACTAAATCATTACACACTATCTCATTCAAAATTAAAAAAAATTTCCCATCCAATAGCAAGAAAATAAGAAGAGATGGGAATACCAGTGTCATCGAATAGGAAAGGAGGCAAAATGCAGCCAGCAACCACATTTCGCTTCTTGTAGTGCATTTTATATCATGCTTTAGCTTCCATTGACTGAAACAACTTGACCAGTGCTAAAGACTCTCCTTTCTTGTGTTTCTTTGATTTTGACCTCTTAGCTTTTGGAATTTCTTCAAACAAGGTTTCTTAATAAAATAGCCCATTCCTAACAATGGGGTCCTCAATATTCTCTTCAACCATAGGCGCTTTGCCTTTTCTTATTTCTTCCATTTTTCTCTTTCGAGATTCTTCTTCTTCCCTCAGTTCAGCGTCATGGCTTTTTTCTTTTTCAACAATTTTTTTAGCCTGCTTTGTAACACTTACTCTAGTTCATGGATGTCTTATTAGACTAACTGGTTCTTCATTTGAATCATTATCATTAACGATCCAGTGTACTTCAGGCAATGTTTTTCTCGTGGAACCAGGTTGAGGTGTAGTCGATGGTGGTGGTGTGGAAGTTTTGAAAGACATATTAGAAGGAGTAGTAGAGTAAGAGTAGGCAGTGAAAGTGAAGGAGAACGAAATCTTACTTTTCTCGTTAGCTCCTAGAAGAATTTTCTTCTTCTCCTCCTTCCTTTTCTTGTTCTTTTTATTTTTCTTCTTCTTCTTTTTCTTTTTCTGATGAGCTAGGGTTTGAGTTATCATAACCTTCTTCACCAAAGTCAGTGATATATTGTTGCTTGATTGTTGATTCATTTTGTTTGGCAGATGAAATAGAATTTGATTCTTCAGGAAGAGACAATATAGCCAAAATCTTTCTCTTTCTCTCATATGGAGTCTCCTGAATGGATGCTTTTGAAACTTGGGGCTTTTTGATAAAGGTGATAGAAACAAGTTCAGTAGGGGTGTCTAGTGATCCTACTATTGGTGAAAGAGAAGACGATTAAGAAATAAGAGTTTCAGACTCTTATTCATGGAGAAAAGTTTCATCATGGATGGTAGTGGGAGTTAAGGTTTTCTTTTATCCCTTGGACTTTGTTCGTGCCATTTCAAGTAAGTTAGTGAGATTTAGGAGATTTGAGTAGAAACAGAGAGTTAAGGTGCAAAGAGGAAAAATGACGCTTTTAAGAACGACGAAGATAAGTAGAAAGAAGAAATCTTCTTAAGATATACTAAACAGTTCTTGAGCATTGATTTTGTATGAAAATGAACAATTGTACACGCTATTAAAGGAGTTGTGATCGTCTACATATCTTTTGTCAGTCGTGTATGAAAAGTTGTCACGTTTTAAAAACTAAAATGGCACCATTTAATAGCTACCTTTTTAAGACATGTGTATTATACCCTATTAAACTAAGAGGAGCTTTCTAAACTAAGAGGAGCATACCAAAAAAAAAAGGGGTATTAGAAGGAGCCTGCTAATATCTGCAAAGAGAAATATCATAAAATCTTCATACAGAGTTAATATCAGATAATCTGCACATACCAAGCTCTTTTCTTAATAAACAAAATCTATCTTCAAAAAGTGACTTAGTAAAGATATCAACTACTTGATTTTCAGTTTTAACACGTAAAAGATCGATGGTTCCTTCTAAAACATGATCTCTAAAAAAATGATGTTTGATTTCTATATGCTTAGTCCTAGAATGATGCACAGGATTTTTAAAGAGACTTATTGCACTTATATTGTCACATAGTATAGGAATATGATCAAAGTTTAGAGAAAATTTCTAGAGTTAATGTTTCATCTGTAAGAGTTGAGCACAACAGTTGGCAGCTGTTATATATTCCATTTCAGTTGTTGAAAGCACTATGCAATTTTGTTTCTTACAAGACCAAGGAACTAGATATCCTTGAAGAAATTGATAGTGACCACTTATGGTTTTCCTATCAACTTTATCACCTACATAATCTACATCACAATAGCTAATTATGTTAAATAAATCAATTTTTGGATACCATAATCCAAAATCTATAGTTCCGAGAAGATAGTGAAAGATCCTCTTGACTACTTGAAGGTGGCTCTCTTTTGAATTTGATTGAAAGCGTGCGCAAAGACATACACAAAGCATTAAATCTGATATTAAGCTTATAAGATATACTAGTGATCCAATCATTCCTCTCTACTTTGTCTCATCTGTAGCCTTGTCTTCTTTATCCTTATCGAGTTTAGTTCCAATATACATAGGAGTACCCATCAGTTTGGCTTTAGTTCCAATATACATAGGAGTACCCATCGGTTTGGCATTCTCAAAATGATGTTTCTTGATGAGTTCCTTTATGTATTTGTCTTGGCTAATGAAGATACCTTTTTCTGTTTGCCTAATTTGCAACCCAATGAAAAAGGATAGTTCTCCTATCATACTCATTTCAGATGCTCCTTATATTAAGACTGAGAATTCTTCACAGAAGGATAGATTAGTAGCACCAAATATTATGCCATCAATATATATTTACACTATGAGTAAATCATTTTCTTTTTTCTTAATAAATAAAGTTTTATCTACCTTTACTCTTTCAAAGTTATTCTCAAGAAGAAATTTACTTAACCTCATACCATACTCGCGGAGTCTGCTTTAGATCATATAGAGCTTTAGTTAACTTCATCACGTAATTAGGATGGTTTTCATCTTCAAAACCTGAAGGTTGCTTAACAAAGACTTCTTCGTTAATAAATCCATTTAAAAAGGCACTTTTGACACCCATTTGCAATAATTTAAATTTTCTATAGCATGCAGAGAAAGTAAAATTCTATTCGATTCTAATCTAGCAATAGGTGCATAATTCTCATCAAAATCAATACCTTTATGTTGATTATAACCTTGAGCTACAAGTCTAGCTTTGTTTCTTACCACCTTACCATTTTCGTCAAGTTTGTTGGAAAGATCGAATGAGTTATAATGACTGATTTGTTTTATGGGCAAGGAACTAGATTCCGAACTTTGTTCTTATCAAACTAGTTTAGTTTGTCTTTCATAGCTAAAACCCAATTTTTATCAGTAAGAGCCTCTTCAACTAACTTTGGTTCTAATTGTGAAATGAGGGCAACATAATTTTTTTAAAAAGATGATTTGGTTCTTAGACTTTCAGAAGGGTCTCCCAGAATATACTGAAGTGTATCAAGACCTTTCTATTCTCTTGGGGTTCTTCGTTATATAGGCTCTTACTGAGATCTTCTTGGAGAAGGAGCCTACTCTGTCCTAACTTTCGAAGGACCTTTTTGATCTTGTAATTCTGAAAGTATTATAAATGTAGTTTGAGTCTGCAACATATTTTTAGGAAATAAAGGATGCCCTTCATCATTTGAATCAGTTGTTGTTGTCGAGGGCAGTTCTTCATCAAATACTATATATATTGTTTCTTCTATCCTCTTTGTTCTTTTATTATAAACTCTAAATCCTTTGCTAGCAATACTGTAACACAGAAAAATAGCTTCATTTGATCTTGCATCAAAATTTCCAAGATTGTCTTTTCCATTATTTAATACGAATCACTTGCAGTCAAATGCTCGAAAGCAAACAACATTCGATTTCTTCCTTTCCACAACTCGTAGGGGGTCTTTTTGAGAATAGGTCTTATAAGACACCTGTTAAGTATGTAACAAGCAATAGATACAACTTCCGCCCAGTAACCATAAGGTAGACCACTGTCACACAATATTGCCTGGCCATATCAATAAGAGTCCTATTCTTTCTCTCACCAACTCCATTTTGCTGAGGAGTCCTTAGGCATGGAAAATTATACAAAAATCTTCAAATTTTTTGTTGTCGAATTCTCCTCTATGATCGCTCTGAATTGATGTAATGCAGTACCCTTTTTCAATCTAAATTTTCATGTAAAACTTCACAAAAACTTCAAAAGTATCATCCTAATTTGATAGAAAGTAAACCATGTAAATCTAGACTAATCATCTACTATAACAAAACCATATTGTTTACCACCAAAGCTTTGAGTCCTAGTAGGACCAAATAAATCCATATGTACAAGTTCCAATTAAGCACAATATATATTCTAATTTCTAGGATCAACAAATACAATATTGTCATTAAGATTATCAATTATTTCACAATGGGATGAATAAAAAGTGACTCTATAACCCTTATCACATAATTGACTTACAGTTAACAAGTTATATTTCAATCAATCAACACAAAGAACATTATCAATAGAAGCAGAATTAAAGTTACCAATTTTACCAATTCCAATGACTTTTGCTTTGTTTTTGTGAGCAAAGACAACATTACCCCCATCTTTCCTTTCAATATAGCTGAAATGTGATATTTCACCCGTCATGTTTCTCGAAGAATCACTATCAACTATCAATTGATTTTCTCGTGTCTTTGTTTTGAAACATATCTGCATAATGTATTATCTCATTTTAGGTACCCAAATTTTTCTGGGTCCTTTCAGGTTAACATTTGACCTTTTGGTCTCTAAACATACATTTGACATAATTTCTTCATTTTCTAAAAGTTACAAAAATGACTAATATGACCATTTCTACTATAGTAATCGCACAAAACAGATGAACAAGAATTCTATAATTTTTGTCATTTATTAGGTTCCTACTGATTTAACTATAGCTACTGCCAAATTTAACAAAGAAATTCTTGTATGGTCTAATATTATTATTTTCATTATATCCTATTCCAGCTTTATCAAAAACACCTTTACCATTATCAAGTAATGCATCAAGATTATTCCTTCCATCAACAAAATTAGCAAGATCTTTTTCTAGAGAAATGATTTTTTTTATCAAAATTTTCTTTCTCAAGTTCTAAAGTATCAACTTTAATTATTTTACCTTAACATAATCATTTTCAAGCAATGCATTCTCTAACTGACTTACCTTTTATTCCAAGAATTCCTTTTCAGAGACGTTTTGCTTATTGTCATTTTTAAGAGACATGATTTTATAAAACAAATTCTTATTATTAGATTCTAATGATTTAATCTTATTCGTTAAGGAAGCATCATCATTTTTGGACTTCTCAACCTTTTTGAAATACTGCACTCTTAATTTTTTATATTGATCATATAGTTCATGATATGCTTCTCTTAATTCATCAGTTTCAGTATCAGAGTTAGAATAATATACCTCATCATCTCCTGATTCAGCCATAAAACAAACATTGCTGACTTCTTCAAACTTTTCTTCTTCAAAGTTTTCAAAATCCTCATTTGAGCAAGTTGCAATCATAGCTTGCTTTCTGGGTTTTCTGTTCTCTTTTTTATCCTTTTGAAGGAGAGGACACTTTGGTTTTGTGTGTCCAGGTTTCTTGCAGTGATAGCATATGATTTGATTGTTTTGTGTATTCCTACTGTTGCTGCTACCTTTTGATAGGAACCTGATGTTTCTAGTTTTCTTGTTTCCTTCTCTTTTCTTCATTAACTTCTTTTTGTAGAAGCGTACATAATTTCTAAACATGAAATTAAATTGATCTTCTCCATCTATTTGAAACTCAGTGTTGCTTTTATCACCGTTTGATGGATTTGATTCATTAATTGCTCCTCTTCCGTATAAGGATCCTTCATCTCGCCTAAGCTCAGCTTCATGGATCATCAAATTTCCTCATAACCAGTCAAGCGAAATGGTGTCGAGATCCTTTGCAGTTTCTAGAGCTATCACCTTAGGTCTCCATTCCTTTAGCAGCGACCATAGAATCTTTGTTACAAACTCATCATTGGGATATATCTTTCCCAAGTTCTTTAAGGTTGTGATGATGTTGTTGAAACGTCTGAAGAATTTGTCAATAGTTTCTCCCTGTTTCATGCAAATAGTTTTGTATTGATGCACTAAAAGATGTATTATATGCTTCTTTACCTCATTCATTCCTTCAAAAGTAACTTGAAGTTTGCCCCAAATTTCCTTTGCTGTAGAACAGTAGGATATCTTTTCATACTCCCCTGGAGATAGTGCATAGATCAGATAATGTCTTGCTTTTGCATTCAACTATGCATTTCTTCTATCAGCATCAATCCACACTTCTACTTCATCAATAGCAGGAGCTGTGGCTCCAACTTTGATAGCTTGCCATATTTCAATATCTACAAATTGAAGATAAATAATCATTCTCTCTTTCTAATAGGAATAATTGTTTCCATTGAAATAAGGAGGCTTTAAGACGGATTGTCCTTCAAGGCTTCTCAAATTGTTTGCCATGATTTATCACATGCTGTAAAGCACACTAAATATGAAACCTCACTCTGATACCAAATGATAAAGCAAACACACGCAAGAAAGGGGTGAATTGTGTGTAAATTAAAAAATTTGCAAGTTATTACTAATTTGTGTAAACGATAAAACCCTGCTAAATTTCAACAAAAAGATCTGTAAATAAAAGGATCCTATTAAAGTATAAAATGAAAGGAGCATGTTTATGTTCAAAACGAAAAGAGCCTGTTATCGTTCAAAACAAAAGGAGTCTATTATCTAAAAGAGCCTGTAAAAGTTTAAAACAAAAAAAACCTCTTGCAATATTAAAACAAAACAACCCTATTCTAAAGGTGAAGGAGCCTCTTAACACATTGAACACAAACACTTTAATGGGAACCTTTAAAAGTTAAGAAGAGAGAAAGAATGACATAGTCGATTTATACTAGTTCAGCTTATAATGAAGCTTACGTTCAATCCCCAACTATCTAACTTGAGTATTTCACTATAAAACTCCAAATGGGAAATTTTGACGAGCCTTTCCAAGCTACAAGTACATATTTTCCAAGGTTTTTCAACCTTCCACACTCGTAGTGTTTAAGAAGCCTCTTCAAGCTCTCAATAAAAAAATGAATATAGGGTTTGCTCAATGTAAGCTTCAAGGAATAATAATCTATCTCAATAGAATGTTTTCACTTTCTAAGGTACAAGGAGTTTGATAAAGATATGACCTTTGAGAATATTGATGTTGCTGAAGTATTTCAAAAATCGGACTTGTTTGCAAATGCAAAAGCTCATCCTTAAATAGACATTTTCTTCAACTAGTCATTGCTCCACTTATATTCTGAGTTGACTTTGAATCTAACGAATCTTCAATATCATCTTTGCTGGAATCTACCAATGTTCAGACGTTAAGAAATTTTTTTAATAATATCTCAGAGCTATTGTGGACTCATTTCTAATAAATAAGTAAGTTCATTAAGAAGGTTCTTAAAAGAAAGGAAATATTTATCCTATGATTTTATATCCTTTTAAGAATTATATTGTTACCTATAAAAAGAAATAAATCAAATTTGAATATTGAAATATTATATAGTTACCATCAAAATCATTAATAATAAACCTTGAGCTAACAAAGATTTATTTGATCGGACCACTAGTATAACCATTTATTGTAATAGATAATATGTTTATTAGTTTTTATATAATCAAAAAGTATAAACACATGATTAATCCCTTTTTGCATGACATTTAGGGATCAAAAATTAATATCAGATCATGCCATATTCATTACATACATATTTCTAGTGAAATTTGAATAAGATCACTATAACACAAATTTCATCATTTTTATCATGACAACCAAGATACTAATAATTATTAATTCTTCAATAGAAATAATTACTTGTATCGAATAAATAGGACAAAGTTTCCTATCATTGTTTGAAGATTTTGAATTATAAAAAATTATAAAGAAAAGTAAATGGGATGCCAATGATGATAGATTGAACATTTTAAATAATAATGCAATGCATATTGTCCTTAGTTGATTTATTAAATATGTGATAAATGGTGTGTCAATGTATGAAAAAGCTTATGATATTTGACACTAAAAGTTACAAATGATGATTATAACGATTAAGAAATATAGTGGAAGAAGAAAGAACTGAAAAGAAGGAGGAGGACCATAAGATATGGTATTTGACACTAAAAGTTACAAATGATGATTATAACGAATTAAGAAATATAGTGGAAGAAGAAAGAACTGAAAAGAAGAAGGAGGACCATAAGAACTGAAAAGAAGGAGGAGGACCATAAGATAAAGAAGAAACCAACACCATATTGGACAATGGAAGAAATTTGTAGAATTCATCAAGTGGCATCAAATGAATACTGATAATTGGTATTACTTTCACTGATATTAAATGAAGGATAATAATGGTATGTCTAATAATTGATTCAAAAAATAAAATCACTAAAAATTGTCAAGTTAGCTAAGAAAACTGACAAAATATCAATTATTGAACTAAGTGGGGAAGAAAATAAGGTAACCATTGGTGGTATATAAAAGAAAGTAATCATTTATTTTCATATTTACAATACTTAAGTATGTTGACTTCGAATACATATTTACATAGAGAAATTATTCTTGCATGTACTTAGGAGAGAAAAATAGATTAATATTTGAATCAGTGTATGAACTTGTTGTATATCATTCATTTTATTAACAAATAATTTACATCTACAATTTATCCATATGATAGAATTTTTGGAAAAGGAGAGGTGAAAGTTTCTTTTTTCTTTTGATACTTATAACTTTATACCCTTTTAATATTGACAAGAAAGGAGGAAAAAAGGTGATATTGTGTAATAGACAGTTTTCAGATTAAGGGATTAGAACCTTAGACCATTGCATATAAGTTATATCATTAAGAATTAATGAATTGCATTTCATTCACATGCATATCATTAGCATACACACATGATATTGTGATTTAGTACACATTTCAAAGATAGTATATGCACTTAATTGACATATTCCGGGTTATAAAGGTTAAATGATCATGATGTGAATTATGTATTGTTTATGCCTTGCATTTTGATTTGATTAATTACAAGTAGTAAAATTAGTATTAATTGGTTCAATTGGAAAATTAATGAATTAAAATGTACATTTAGTCTAGGAAAATGCTAAGTGATAAGACAAATTGATACATGGAAAATTAAGATGACTAGCCTACGAATTAGGGACATTTACCATGGAAAATTAAGTGACAAATGGCATAGCTAATTAATTGACAAATGGCAGCAATGAGTGGGAGACAAATGGCCTAGCTTAATGGTGACATTTGGCAACAAATATACAGGAAAAATGGAGAACATGCTTAGGGACATATGTCATAGTAATATGGAGACACCTAGCATCCAAGGTGTCAAGTTTCTACAGGAGTGATTTTGGTTCTGCTCATTTTTTTCTTCTTTCCTCTTCTTACACCACCGAAACTCTCTCACCCTTACATCCCTGTGTTTTTTCTAGGTTTGTGTCCAATTTTTACACCAATAATCCATGCTTTTACCCTCACAAAGTTAGGTAAATAATCCGAACATAATTGTTCTTGTTATAGCCTTTGATCCTAGCCAAAATCAATCCAAATCCTACCTTTAATATGTGATGATTTTTGCATACTTGGAGAGCTTAATTAGCTTGATCTTTGAGCTGGAATTTGAGCTAGACAAGTAAGTAAAAGATTGGTATTTATGGCATGTTATAATAGAGAATTTATGATGATGAAATTGGGATGGATTGTATATGATATTGATGATGAATTTTGCTAGAAATTTCTGTATGAACTTGGATACTTTTCTGTTGTGACTTTGATGTATGAACAATAGGTTATGGATTATTTTATGGATGAATTAGATTAGGATTTGAGGTATAATGAAAGGGAATTTATGTGAAAGAAGGATGCAGGTGAAGTGTTCTTGAATTTGGAACAATTAGGACTATATGAATGTTAGTGAATGAAAGTTGTTGTTTTGATTTTATTGCATGAAAGTCCATAAATTGTGAGCTACCAAATGGATGATTTGAATTGGAATTGGATATGGAATTGATGAGGAATTGACATATAATTAAGGTATACTTGAGATATAATTTAGGGACTATGATGAAGATGTTTGAAATTGGAATAAAGGAGATGAATTTGGAAAAATAATAGGAAAATGAGTAGTCCACGATCGTGGCACTCATCCCACGATTGTGGGTAGATGCATTAGCTTCTTTCACGGTCGTGGGAAGGTACCCCACGATCGTGGGCAATGCTTTGAGATTAAAAATTATGTTTTTTGTTTTTGTTAAACCATATAAGGATAAGTTACTTTACTTTGATGCATTTGGACTTAATTGGGGCTTGAAATAAACTCAGATAGTTGCTTGATTAATTGGTGAAAGGTTTGATAAGTTTAGGTTGTTAAATGATGTTCTAATTTAAGGAATGGATTATTTGATTTCAATGCAAATGAATTTGTAAAGTATGAGTTGTTAATGGTATAAAGATGTGCTTGTGAAAGCAATTAAGATCTAAAGAATATGAGTAAAGTGAAATAGGTATAATTGATTAAGAATTGAGGAAATTGTGAGAATGTATAATGCTAGTAAAAGATTGATTAATGTATGAATGATGAATTGAAAGTAATTAAGTTTCTTAGCGCATAAACCTAATGACAAACAAGTTATATATAAGCTATGATGAATGAATGATCAAGATTGTTGATTAAGGTTACATACCCGGGATAGTTAATTGAGCATGCATTGAACACAACATATATACATATGTAAGATTGAATACTTATTTGATTAAACAAGTTAGTAATGTTTACATATGTGTGTATTGCATGATTTAGAAGCACAAATTGACCGATAGTATCCAAAAATTGCCAGCTCGATAAGGCAATAGCTATCTGGAATATACTGTGAGTTAACCTAGATGTTTACCCACTAAATTTGAATTGTTTTTAATTAACTGTTAGATATTGAAATGCTACTGATATGATTGTGATAATTTCGGACCATCAAAATCTGAGGAGTTTGATATTCAGGACTGTATTGGAAGTGTTTGCAAATTGAGTGTGAATATGGAAATTGTGTTCTCAACTATATGTTGAATGTCGAACTTAGATCCGTTGAATGTGCTATATGACTGTGCACACTGAATGAGAGTTATTGATAGCATAATATATGATTTGATGCATTTTCATTACATTGATATGCATTATTAGATAAAGGAGTTGTGACTGAAGTGACCAATGTGAAAAAGAGCTTAAAGCTCATAAATATGCACACAGAGCCATAGGCTCAATGATTAATGAGCTTGGTATCCACAATAGGTACGGGATAGTATCTGAAATGAGCCTGGTATCCTTAATGAGTACAGAATAGTGGAGTCTCATGTGCATTGCATACATATATTTACGTGTATCATGTGAATGATTGTGAAAAAAAATTACTGAATTGAGTTGATATAATGATATGCAACACTTGTGTACATATTAATGAAATTAATGATTTGATTATTCTGAAAAGAGTATTTGATATGTTTGTATTATAATATGCTTGATGAGATATGATGTATGTTGTGATTTGGTATACAAAACTGTATGAGATTAGATTATGATTGAGGTGATATATTGACTGAACTATGATATACACTTGTGATGTTTATGTTATGTTTAAATGAGCACATCGATGATGGATCACTCGCTGAGTACACAAAACTCATCAAAATTGCAACTTTATTTTTTCAAGTACTGAGGAGACCTAGCTTCTAAGGCAATCTATTAGCAATCTAGTATTGTCAATTTTGGAATTAGGAATCACTAAAAGGTCTGGTCAGCTGATGTATGAGGAGATTAAATAGATTATTTCTGTTAGCATCTCATTTCATGTTAGATATTTTGTAAAGAACTGTAAACTCTGAGATGTTTTTGTAATGTAAATATATGGATTATGAGATGTAATGACAATGTAAATAATGTTTGTGAAATGAAATGAGAAGAGTTGAACTTATTATCACTTATGTTCTGTATGATGCCATAATAGTGAATATGATTACTCTAACATATCATTCTTATAAGTTATGTTCTTGAATGTCCTCTGGATGTTTGGGTATATGCTCTATGGTAGTAGTGTATTACATATTGAAACTTGATCTTTATAAATTAATAATGTATGAAGTAAAGAAGATCATGCATTAAAAATCATTTTGACATATTGAGAATCTATTTAATATCTTTTATTTTCTTTAATATCACTAAATATTTTGTCTTCATCAAAAGGTCAAGATTGTTAGACTAAATGATGTTCTAACTAATAGTTTTGATGATAACATAATATGTTATAACTATTGTTTTTTACTTTAGTGATACTAGTAAGTTAAAATTTCTAAGTCAAAGATTCAAGCAAAGGTTAAAGGTCAAGTTTAGCAGAAGGGAAAAGTGATAAAAAAGGATCGAAATTGTCAAGTAGAGCGCTAAAATATAGCTAAAAAAACTTTCAGAGCAATGTAAGATAATAGTAAGAAAGATTGAAGTCATTTCATATATAACAAATAATTACAATCACATCTTAGTGATTTTAATAGTCTAAATGTTCAATTATTGTATAATCATTTATATGTAAGGAATAATGCATAAATCCATCATACAAAAATTATTTTAAACTTTGAAGGAAGCCTCTTAATATTCAATCAAACTTTTGAAATAGTTTTGAATAATGGTTTTTAATTAAAATAAGATGTTTCAATTCTTTAAAAAAAACTTGAAGTGATTAAAAAAGGGGAGTTAAAGTTTTTCTAAAATTAGATTTTTTTTTTTGTAGAGATTTAACTAGCTTAACTTAAGATTAAAAAACAAAATAGGTAGTCCCACATTAGTTAGATGATCAACTAGTTAATGTTTCAACTAGTAAACTACCAACTAAGCAATGAGTTTAGGTTATGTAGTCGATTAAGCCTTTTAAAAGTTTAAAAATATGTTAGGTGTATGATTAAAGACTCATTTGGTTGATGCTCTAATCGAGCAAGCATCGGCTAGCCAATGATAAATGAATGGTTAATCAAATATACCTAGAAACTAGTCTTTTAGCAACTAATTGTATGTGTGTAATGACCATCTAAGATAGTTTTGGTATAGAAAAAATATAATTGAGATTTGAGAAGAATCTCTAATATATTTAAGAGTTATTAAAAGTCTTCAGAAGTCAAAGACAATATCTAAGTGTATATGTCAATTATATAACATATATTGTCAATGATGTAAATAAGAACGAGAGATTTTGAGTTATATATAATTGTGTAGTAATGCTATTAAAAAAATAATGGGATAAATGTTGTGAAGGTTGCTTTTGTTAGAATCCAACCGTGATCAAATCGCAGGCGTATTGAAAAAATCATAATTTTAAGAATTCTGAGCAGATCCTGATAATTGAATAACTTGAATAAAACAAAAGTATGAATCGTAAGAAATCGTACCTTATTCGCATTCCTGTTGAAATCCTTTGAAAACTTTTTTCGATTTGTCAACCATGAGCTGTTCAAACGTCTAGCTTCTGATGGTATCCACAGAGCAATTTCTCAAGACTCTTTTGAGAGGAAGAACAAAAGTGCTAGCTTCCTAACATTCTTCCTGTTAATAGAAAAATCATTAGGATTTTTAAATTTTTATTAAAATTAAATTCTTTAATTATAATTAAAATCAAATTCTAATTCTAATTAATTTAATTTTAATAAAATCAAATATTTCATATTTGATCCATAAAGTTTCTCAACATTTATAATTAAGTCCAACTCAATTAAATTAATTTTTCTTTCACAAATTGCTCTTTAATGTGTGACCCATTAGGTTCCTAGTATATTGGCAATGATTATAAATTACAATTCAAATTCACAATTAGAATTAGATAAATTAAAACTTCTTTTAATTTATCTTTAATTCTCCAATTGAACAACTTATAATTATAGGTCAAGATTAACGTCTAGCAACATGTCATGACCATACATGGACATGTTAAGTCAAACCAATTACACATTAATTATTTCAAGGATGTTATCTTCAGTATTAAAACATCAAATGTAATTAATACATAAAGATAAAGAATGCATTTATTGATAATTTTGTTACTAAACTACAATCAAAACGATTCGTTGTAAGGCATAAGCTAACAACTTTTAATCTTGAAGAAGAGTTGTAAAGTGTTCTTCTTCGCTTGTAAAAAAGCAAGAAATTTATAAATATTTCTCTTCACTTATAAGAGATGTTATATAAATTATTATTTTTAATCCATTAAGAAAAATAAAGATAGTGACTTTAAATAAAGTTTAGAAAATAAACGTGCGATAAAATTTTGTTTAACTGAACTAATATAAACATATTATATATTTTTTCTTACATTTTATCATTGATATATTTATTTTATAATTATCATAGAATAAATTACTATAGCTATTTATTAAAATGTATAAAAATTTATTAAAATATATATTTTATATTTTAAAAATATAAATTATAATAAGTCCCCTTGCATTGCTCGCACGGGATTGATCACACTAATAACACATTTCGATCATCCTCCTCTCTTATTTACTAAAAGAATGCCAACATAACTTATAACAAGTCCCCCTTGCATTGCTCTCAGAAGATTGATCCAAGTATTAAGTGCACTAAAATATGCAAGCTATCCCATACGGCTTATATTTTAATATTAATAACATTTAGGGGGCACTTGCTTCAAATGGGATACTGATAATACGAATGAGAATAAATATAGTAAAGAATGAGAATATATATAATTATTATAATTATGATAGTTGGTTAGAACGAATGAATGATTACTATATTGGTGAGAATGAATGGATAATTACTATTATCATTGATAGTGATTAGTTTGTTAAAAATATTGAAAAATAAAAATTTGTTAAATTTTTTAGAAATTAAAATTTTTAAAAATTTTGTATACATCAAATTTTAATATATTTTAATTAATTATATTTAATTGCTAAAAAGAGAAATATATATATATATAATTAGTTAATTATATTTTAATTAATTATATTATATTTTAGTTAATTAATTAATTATATTTTAATTATATTTAATTTTTAAAAAGATTTTTTAAAAAAAGAAAGAAGTGTCACAGGCATAACTAGGAGTGTCACAAGAAATGATAACAACTGTCACGTCCGTAACACTTGCTTTTATTTATCTCATATTTGAGAGTATCAAAATAATCCCGAAAGTCGAATATAAAAATAATATTCTTATAATAATAATATATAGCTAATCTACTTTTCATTCCTTACTCGATAATAACTTTTCAAACCCATTACCTCTTAATATTGTACTTCCTCCGATTCATAATAAGTGTCGTTTTAGAGGAATGCACACTTATTAAGAAAGTTAATGAAATATCTAATATACCTTTATTAATTACATGTTAAAGTGCCTTGAAAATATAATCTGTGTAATTAAGATGTGAGAGAAATTAAAGGGTAATTTTGAAAGTAAAATTATAAATATGCATAAAAAGTCACAAACGACACTTATTTTGAATAATTAAAATTCCTCTAAAACGACACTTAATATGAATCGGAGGGAGTATGCTTTTGTCCCTGGCAAGCAACAACTACTCTTTTGTAGCCTCTACATTCACTTGTACGGTGGTACCTGTGCCCATGTAGCCGGAGAGTATATTCACTTTCCATGTCTTGTGTTTGTAAACTTTGACCATAGAAAACCAGTTTTAATGATGATAAACATGAACTGATTCCATTATTAAGTCTGAAATAACGTCTTCGTCATGAAAAGGAAGACAACTTTTTCTTACCTTCCCTGTTTCTGGTCACTTCCTATTGCCACTACAGTAGTTGAAGAATTCATGGATTCAACAACCAAAATGAGCCGGCTGCAGGATTACAAGAAGAACCTCATTTACAGGCTAGAGTAGAATGCTTTTTAGAGCCCATTAGATAACAAGGGGGGCAAGATTAGGAAACTCGATGGACCTTGATTACCTATGTCACAGGCTTCTTAATCATTCTACCTTTTCTTTGAAGTCCCAACAATACATTTAAGAAAGATGAGGTTTTCACTACAGTAAGATATAGTTTTAGCAGAATTTCCCATTATGTTTGACTAATACGTGGAAATAAATACCAAATAAAATTTCACAACTAAAAGTAATTATTCTTTATGGACATATACATTTAAAATTATAAATGATATTTTCAATTATTACTACAGTTTATAGTTACTAACATAACAATCACCGTTAGTGTCTACAAAATATTATATCAATTTTTTAATTATAATATATTGTTATCCATAAAAATAATAAGTTTTTGGAAACTTATCTATAAATTACGATTGGCAAATGAATAATAAATAACATAGGTTTTATTAGGTATAGAACTGGAAAGTTTTAGTTGCTCATTTCACCAGCTTTTCAATTTACCTTTCTATTTCAACCAAAAGTTTAAAAGCTTTATTAAGTTTAGAATATTAATAGAAGATGGTATTCTAATCACGAAGTTATAAGAGTCAACACTTATCAATCAATTTTGATATCAACATCATCAAACATGAACTATTATTGTAATTTAATTCTATGCCCATTTGATGGTGTTTTAGTCTTGAGGTTAATTTTAAGGCATTTTAAATAATTTATCTATCTAGATATGTCATTAAAATATTTTGTTTTTACTCTTTTCCTTTTTCACGAATATCATATTCTTGGCGATTTCAATAAAGATCAATGAACTGTTAATACTGCAAACGGGCAAAGGATAAAGGACTTTGTTTATAGCTCTCTCATTTCCGAATCCCGAATCAACGTCTCCAGGACTGTCTGTTGCGTGTTTTATGTTTTAGCTGTCTGAAATTATGAGTAATACATAACACATCAAAAGCCAAGTTTAGTTGGATAATTCTACTGCAAATATATGGGTTAAAAACAATAATTTGCCACAATGCAGCATCATTGTCGGAACCACTCCAATAACTCATCCCAACATATATACCTAACACAATTGGGGTTGATCATATATATATAAGCAGAAGTGGAAATCAAAAGCACTTTAATTAGGCTGATCAGATGTAAACAGAAACAGTGCCACTTAGCCGTATAAAAGGATTCCCTATTATTGACATTATCTCGTGGAAGCCCACCAAAATCTCATCTAGGTTCGCTTTCTTCGTCAACTATATATAACTTCCCCACGGGGCAAGGGTAAGACCAACCTTATTTATCAATGGCACATCAACTATATAAAACTGTCCTGTTAGAACAATTCCACGTGTTTTCCTTGTTGAAGGTTAGTGCCTCAAAACCATCCACAACAATTCCTCCAAGTTCAGAGTGTTGATCAGAAAAAGCAAAAGGACATGGAAATATTTAACAGACTTGTGCAAATTATGCTTTCCTCTTTGGACCACCTAAACGATTAAACGAGAGGTTCTTCATATTCTAGATAAAAAGGCGAGTAAGCTGTAGTTTTCATCTAATCGTGCGTTTGGAAAGAAGAATCATTAGAGCCTTGTGGCTCTCCTGTGTTGATATCTGACTATACACCGTGAGATAATGATCCTCCAAAATGGCAAGCTCTTTTGACCTTCTTAACATCAAGTCCTGTATATCGCTTGTCTTCCATTGCTTCTCTAACTAGCTCCATAGATTTAGTATAACCCAGTTTAAACCATCATATAGGACTCCACGAGAAGCAAGATGTTAAACTTTTCTGGCTTCCACTTTCCTCTCTCAAATTATGCCAGCCTCATTATTGTAAAATTTGCCAAGAGATGGAATTAAATATGATGATAATCATTCCAAATTCCACTCTCTTCTTCCCTTTGTTTCTTCTCATTTCTTAACCTTATAATTATTGTTGCCATAATTGGCATGATTACCTTGAAGGAGACATATAAACCAAAATGCAATCATCATAGTCTCTGTTGCTTTTGACATAATTATATGATTTAATTTCTCATTCCTAACAACGACAATCAACACCCTCAAAAGCGCCACACCGTGGAAGAGATGACACCGAAATTGTCATTAGTAAACTTCACGCCTTGAGCAATAATTAATGTTGCTACTGTGTGCATGTTTTTCTGTGCAGGTATGGTTAAACATTGAAGTCAGCAGTCAACTGGTCATGAGTTGACTGGTACGGGGTTATTATATTTGGCAACTGCAATTAGTTTGTCCTAACGTGGTGACAAAAAGGAGGGTCATATGGTGTATTATTTTTATATTAATGAAACCCAAACCATTAGATATAAAAAAATAATTTATAAATTATGTATTTTAAATAATTTATTTAATAAATTAATAAGTAAATGATAAATTAGGCTCAAATTACACTCACAAACTTTATTCCTTCTGATAAATCTTCTTTAATAGGTAACTTATCCTAAACAATAATAGAAAATATAAATGAGGAGAGTGCCTTCTTATTTTGCATACTCTTGCTTACAATTGGGCTATAAGTTTATTCTAAATAAAATCAAGATAAAAATAAGTTCTTTCACAAAATCAAGATACAATATAAGTTTATTCTAAATAAAATCAGATAAAAATAAGTTCTTTTTTTACACAAATTACATCTATAAATTGATGCATAGTTATATTCATGATACATTTCGTTCTACTTATTTATCTTATATCAAGTAGAAAATACTAGAGTAATTAGTTCTAATTTTCTCATAAATAGTTGCAAATTTTAGTTTTATTAAATGATAATTTATCGATAATAGTTGCATTGATTTATTCAAGTATATCCTTCAATTTTTCAATACTATATTTATTTTATTTAATTTTTCTGTATAAAAATTTATTGATTGCTAAATGTTTGTATCTAATGAATAAATCCAAAGCTTTTATAATTTTCTAAATGACATAATATTTAAAAATAAAAGTTAAATTAGGCTTAATTTTATTTCTTTCTTTATAATGTGTACAATATACAATAACTGAAATAAATTGTAATTATAAAATGATTATTATATTTATTCCCAGCACATATGCACTGTTACAAGTAAATCAAACTTTAGACTTACAAATTATTGAGCCTTTATTGTACAATTAACACATGATATAAAATAAAATTTTAATGTTTTTATTATTAAGTAAATTTGAATTCAAACATTTTAGACATTAGTTTATGTAGTTTTCTTCACAATTATGTAAAAAATAATTTTCATCGAGTTATTGGCTATAATTGGTGATTTTTGGTTGTCTAACCAAGATATATTTCTCAATCAAGGACCGGTTAGGTATCGAATCAGGTGGATTTCTTACAAACTAACTCCAAAAATTTTCAAATGATAATTGACTTTGCATGTTCTGGGATGATCCACCATCAGCTTCGAGGAGATTATCAGCTATAAATTGTATTATAGAGCTCTTAGGCACACAAAAGGTATCATGCATTAGTACTTATGTTAATTGATTTTTTCATTAACCAACCTCCAAGTCATATTTGTTGATTTGACCACACGTAGTTGAAGACCCAGCAACCCATACAAGAAGAGCGCAAGAAACAAAAACTTGGCAATACATCTATTGTGACGCAATTACTGTTGTTAAATGTTGTTTAGGAGGTCTTAAGGGTTGGAATACTGCAGTCCTCTTTCTGCGGCTTTTTGGTAACAACATGGAGTTGAATGTTCACGTGCTTAACATTATAAATACTCCGAAAATGTAGTAGTAATCATGGGATTGGGGAAAGCGATAGGCATTTATAATGTATTCATCTGATGAATCCTTGTCTGCCGCAAGGGCATGCACATGGCCTTAGGCTTGGCTCCCTCGGATAAACACTTACAGCATAAATGTATTTCCTTTCTTTCTTTTTGGTTCACCGTAATGACAGTTTGGTTTGATGTTCACTCCCGGGTAGGAAGTAAGAATGTTAAGTGGGAGATAAAATTAAGCACTGCGTCGTTGAACTTTAAAAGTTTAGTTAAATGGTCCTCGTGATGAATTACAAGAAAGCATGGAACTCTTGAGTGTTTAATCAGGTAGATTATCGATGGCCAGTTAATTGATGGAGTACGCGTTTCACATAGTATTAATCAACTTATAGAGGTTTGAGTGAAATGATGTTGTTAAGATATTTGTTAAGATATGTTATTAATTATTTTGGACATTATTTGTAATTGGATATAATTGGATATATTTTGGATATCATTATAATAAGATTATGGAAGATAAGATAACATGAAGGATAAAATCTTAGACAAGATATGATTTATTTGGAATAAAATCACCATGTCTTATTAAAGATAAGGTGTAGATTTTTTTTGGTGATTTGACAGTTGTATTTTCAATAATCCAAGATATCTTTGGTAGTTGCAATTTCCATAATTCAAGCTATCTTTGGTAGTAGCTTTTGTGGTGATTTTAGTTATCCATGGTAACTGCGTGTCTCTAGTGTGTGTGAATTTTTGGACAATTGAATTGTTGTTGTTGTGAGGGAAAAACATGCAGAAATCGTGTGAGTGTGCAGCTGTGTTTGTCTGGATGTTTTGGTGGTGAAAAATTCAATTTTTGATTGATGATTTCTTGAAGCTGCTGTGTTCGTGGGCTGTCTTGGATTTATTCTCAAAGACTCATAGTAAATGTTGTCCTACAACTTCCCACTCTTTTATTGATGAAGTTGTATATTTAGATTATGTTTAGTTGGGTGGTTATTAATATAATGGAATGTAATGTAATATTATTCCATCGTTTGGGAGGAGGGTTTATAATGGAATAGGATGGAAGGAGAGGGTTTCACATTACATCTTATTCCATCCTAAACAGTAAAAATAAGTTACCCTTAATTTGAGAGGTTTATGATGGAATGTAAAATGATAAATTATATTACATTATGAACCCTTCTTCCAAACAACATTTCGCTATATTACATTATGAACTCTTTCATCCCTTCCAAACAACAACTTTCTAATATTACATTCCATTATAAACCATTCCATTCAATTTCATTAAAAAATTTACGTCCAACCAAACATAGCCTTAGGGGAGTATTTTTATTTTAAATGCTTTCCCTGTTTATGTTATTATTGATTCATTCACTTAAGTTTTTATTCTTATCTTTATTATCAATCATTGTTGCAAAAATTCTCTATTGAGGTCAGTACCAGGTAGTCGTGTTATTGGAAGTGATATACTTTCAAGAGATGTGAGGATGAGCAGATAGTGTCAATTAGTGACTGATGTCAGCTCAGTAAAACCTTGTGTAAAACTATTGTACTTTGATGAAAGTGATTTAAACTGGGTGAGGGCCCCGCAGACATAGGCTGGGTATGTCAACTGTGTTATCAAATTTCAATTGTCTATTTATTTGTTGCTCATTTTTTGTCTACGTTTTAATTATGGAAAAATTGATAGTTATTAACACAGTTGCTTTCTGTTAAGTAACCATCAGGATCAGGTCAAAGCAACTGCTATAGAACTTTTAAATTGTTGAACTACATCCTTCAGATTTTTCAGATATAATACCTTGGAATAAGATAACAACTAATAACTAAGTTTTTTTTTTTAATGTTGCTTAAGATCTAAATTCGCTTTCCTTTACTTCTTTTAATTATTTTTCAAAGCACCTGATGTACATTGCATCAAATTTGACCAAATATGTAAATGTTCATTTTACATATAAAGGTGTTTTTGAATAGCTTCTTCAATGTCTATCAATCAACCATCAAATGCAACTTAATTGGATTAGGAAGCTATAAGCAAACAATCTTACCTTTAACAAAAAAGAATATTGTTTGGAAATAAGTTGTACAAAATGTGATAATAAAATAACACAATTCTCTATAAAAGATATATATTTTATATGAAGTGGGTTTGTCAGATGTCTATACATATCTAGGTTTTTTTTTCCTGACTTTTATAGCCTAATTACTAACTATTTGGTTGCCTCCAAAACAATAATTCCAATCTCTCCTTTAAGAGTTGCAAATTCATACCTCTACTCCTATTTTATGTTGTGAGAATATTGGTACCACATATACTTGCTCTAGTCATGTCTATCATTTACCACGTATACTTGCTCTAGTCATGTCTATCATTTTAAATTGAAGTACATTAAAATATGTGCATTTTGTTTACTAATTGGATGCTCAAGGTAAATTGCATGTTGCTCATGTTTCCTTTAAAGATCAACTAGTCGATCTTCTCATCAAGGTTGTTTTGAAGTCTTCCTTTTAACATAGTCAAAGCAAGCTATTAGTGCTTGATGGTGGCAGTACTTTCTTATGGGACGTATTAAGAAAGATAAAGCTAAGTCTTTATTTGAAATAAAGCAACTTATAATCTATTATTCCAATTTATGTTATCATTTTGTTGTAAATGATACAACTCAGGCTCAGGCGAGGGTATTTGCTATGACGAGGGAGGAAGCTGCAGCTGCGCCTGAAGTTGTCACTGGTATGGCCCAGCTCTTTAATTGTGCAGTTTATGTGTTAATTGACACGGGATCTACACATTCATTTATATCTTCAAGTATGGACATGCATGTTGTGAATTCTGAACCTCTGGATGATTTTCTGGTTGTTAGTACTCCTTTAGGGAGTAAAATGGTGGTCAGCCTAGTAT
>JAOQMQ010000196.1:25022373-25032498 GCA_027563845.1 Erythroxylum subrotundum
CCCTTATATATGCTTGCGAATTCTTATCCATTCAATTCTGAACAAAACAAAACGCACCTAACGTAGATTTTAGTTGTTCCCAAATAGTTTGGTAATATTGAATAAAATATTAATCGCAAACATCTTGGAAGACTAATTAGTACAAGTTTATGGAGAGAATCATCATTATTCCGATCGTCTTCACCACGCGGGGAAGAATGAAGCGGACTAATACATTACACTCTTGGAATGGAGTAATGTTAAGGCAACCAATAGCGGGCGAG
Source organism: Erythroxylum subrotundum (assembly GCA_027563845.1). Taxonomy (NCBI): domain Eukaryota; kingdom Viridiplantae; phylum Streptophyta; class Magnoliopsida; order Malpighiales; family Erythroxylaceae; genus Erythroxylum; species Erythroxylum subrotundum. Next base: position 25,022,637 of record JAOQMQ010000196.1, read on the forward strand.
AAGAAGTGCTCTACTGTCACCCGTAAAAATATCACATATCTAATCGATGGCACCCTAAAATTATATCAAGACAATGTCTCTCCTGCCCCTTTCCGTTTTCTGTTTGTAACCTAGTAAAATAGAAATAAATAATTATACTCTTCACCTTAAACTTAAAGATACTTTTGGATGTTTTCAAAAGATTAAAACTTATGTTGCTTTAATGTTGTAATTTAAATAAGAATAAATTATTCTTTCAAATTTTTATTACTAAATTATTCTTTTTTTCATAAACTTTAACACAATTTCTTTAACTTGAAATCATACAATAATCTATATAGATGGAAACTTGTATTGATTTTATTCAATCTTTTAAATTCTTTATATATAAGTACTCTTTTGAAATTTGATAACAAGGAATATAAAAATCCATTAAATTGGGTACTCCAGGTGTTAACTTTATTGCTTACAAACGGAAGAAATTAAGATATATTAGAAATTTTTCAATAAATTAAATATTATTTACTAACTTGAATCACATGGTGTTGTTTAAGTAGACACAAATGCTACATTAATATGATGCTGTTATATTTTCACCGTAATTGGTAATTCCTTTAGATATCTAGCTTGTTACATGATAGGTACACTTATTAAAATTACTGGAATCCAAAGAAATATCAAAATAAATCAAGGGTTTCTTAAATAATTATCACTTAAAATGAAGATGAACTCAACTTTAAAAATAGGAAGTAAATTTAACATTTAATCACTAATTTGATTAGGTTAATTTTTAAAGAGAGATTACTCTTTACTAATTTCAAAAGGACATTGCAGAACAGCACCGTCCGTCGTCTTTCTCACCAATTTTTGTGACCCAGAAGTATTTACCATCAAGTTATTGGCATTATTTTTGGCGAGGAAAGTGTTAAAAGTTTCATCCCTTATGAAATTTAAAAAAATATTATGTTTCATAGAAAAAAAAAGGCTCAACAGTAACACTGTCTTCACCGGTGGCTTATCTACTCACATCATAAGCTCCTGTTTCCCTCAACCTTAAGAACTAAAGCTGAACATACTCTTTCTAGTCTTTATCATTTGCTGGTGGAGGTTGACACCTCTCTCTCGCTTTCTCTCTCTCTGAAACCATATAATAGAAGGTTTGTGCCATTATCTATGTCCCTTTTAGCTATACAAAGCTTTTGCAGCAATCAAACTTCCACTTAAAGCATAAAAGAGAAAAAAGAAATGATATTCTTTATTAGGGCATTTGTGTTGTGTTGTGTTGTGTTTCGCTTCGTTCGCTTGCTTATTTAGCCGTACCTCTTCTCTTTTTCCCCATTCCCTTAACCCTTCCTTGTCCCCCTTGCTATCTCTCTCAATCCTTCCTTCTATTCAACTTTCATCTTTTTCCGTTCCTCGGGATCTGATCTCTCGTCTATCTTTCTCGCTTTTGCTCTCTTTGGACAATTACTAGACATTCCCTTGACCTTGACATAGTACAGCAGCTGTTGAAGCATTTGGAGTTCAATTCCCGAGGATCACTTTTGTCTTTCCGATTTGTTTCTCTTTTCTTTCCTTATCTTTCTGTGTGTTGAGAATTTTTGTCTGATTCAGTAGCAAAAGTTGAAAAGAGGGTTGGCGATAAAAAGTTGGCTAGCTCCAAGTGTATCCTTTGCTCTTGTTATAAACTGATTGGTGGACGAAGTTGGGATTCATATTCTTCCAGATCTAAGAAGGTTCTTTATCACTCGGTTTAGGGTAAACTCTCGAGGGTCATCAAGGTTTTATACCACCATCAACTCTTCCTTATTCTACTTCATCTTCTTTACTTCTTTTCCTTGTTCTTCTCTTCATTTCATATATGGTTTGCTTGTCTTCAATTATTTACCCTTTCATCACTCCTTACTAGTCGCGATCGACTCAACTGTTGCTCTCTATAGTTCCAAACTGTTCTCATGGATTTAGATCATTTTATGTAGTGCAAAAATGCTACGCATCTCATACACATTGTTTCTTTCTTTTCTTTTTTTCAAAAGTCACATGTTATCCTCTTTTATTTGTTTGATCATCTTTGTGACGACAAAGTTTGGAGTGTACTTGGTATTGTCTTCATATCTTTAAATAGATCTCTCCTTGTAGTAGATCTTTAACACTTATTGGATAGCCATTCTGTCTGATTTGCTTAGTAAAAGGAAAAAGAAAAAAAGAACCGTGGTTGAGATTCTGAATAGTCGATTTCTTTTGTACTTCCATATCCTTCGCTTGTATTCCGAGCTCTAAACTTCTAAGAATGCATGATATGTGCTATGTAGTGTGAGTTATCTTTGTAGATCAATTTATGCATATTCGTTATCTATTTTTTTCTCAGTGGAGAAAATCGAGGATTAAGTAGTTGATTACCATTGAAACGTTGATCTAAAATGTTATTTATTTTATTTAAGATAATTGGATGAATGGAGATGTGAATACATATAAAGGTGATACTGAATTTTTAATTTGATTGCTGCCCCAATCATTATTGCAATTTACTACAATTATGTATTTCGATATTCATTTATACTTCCTATCTTTCTTATTTATGTTCCGTCTTTTATTTCCTTCTTTTTGAGTGGGAAAGCACTTCTTCTCAAGTAAACTTCATTTCTATATTATTCCTTCTATTTTCATTTTAAGTGATAAATAATTTAGTCTCTCATAAAATAACATTGCATTTCTCGACTAATGGCAAACTTGAATTGAAATGGAGGTTTTGGCCTACTTACGCTGAGAGGCTTTCTTGATTCCATGACTGATTTTTATTGTGTTATAAAACTAAAGGTTTGGCCTTGAATCCTAATGCCCTTTAACAGCCAGCTTAAGTACATATCACTGATTTCTTTATTATTTCCTAGCTTAATGAAAAGAAAATCTGGCTAACGTTCTTTTAATGTTGGCCAATTCAATTAGAATTATCACAATTAATAGTGTTGTAAATTGTAATTTAAATTATGATATATGAATATTTTGGAGGTTTTATTTTGAACCAAGTCAACTTAATTTTGTTAAGCACCTTCCATTTTACTTATATTGATTTGGAAATAGCAAGTGTAAGTCTCGGCTATGTTATACTAAATATATCTTTCATGAACAAGGGTAACTAATCCTATTGCATTAACAGCATTGCCACAAGTCTTTTACTAAAATAAAAAAATTGAGATTTGGATTATTTTGTTTAAATATTATGTTAAATGTGTGTTTTATTTGTGAAGCATACTTAGGCGGATTAATTGGGATTGTAATACTTGGTGATCACAACTTAAGCTACACTTCACCCTTCCATAATTTCAATCAATAATGTAATATGATTGTGTTTGATTTTCTTTGCTAACCATATCCGTGGGGTTTTACACCTTAAAATTTGCATAATTAAAACTCTACACGGATGCTTTGCATATTTTTCCAACATTTAGGATTTGGAGTCGCTTCTGATTACACACTTCTTTGCAAACGAACTCTGATTCAATGCCTCTCCCTTAATCACAAGGTGAAATCAAATGTTCAAGTGTAAAAATTAATAACTGGTAAGATTGAAGATTTAGTGATTGGTAATGTTAACGTTCTTCCGATCGTTGTTCTATCCATGTGCATTTCTGAGACATATACCAAATTTTTTGGCCTGCTCTTGATCCACGCTCGCAAGATAGGCTGGTCCTGACAGCAACATTTTGACTGCAGGTTTCGAGCTACAGGACGGACATGAGTAGCTTTTCGCATGTTCCACCAGGCTTCAGATTCCATCCGACAGATGAAGAACTTGTGGATTACTACCTAAGGAAAAAAGTTGCTTCACAACGGATTGATCTGAATGTCATAAAAGACGTTGATCTTTATAAAATTGAGCCATGGGATCTTCAAGGTATATCTTCCAATAAATTTATGAGAACTTTAGTTATCTTGCTGCGGATCACAGTATCTAAATGTTGGGTTCCATCTATCTTGTATATTGATCTTCTTCCGTTGCTTCGTTAGCGCTATGTAAAATAGGTACAGAAGAGCAGAGTGAGTGGTATTTCTTCAGCCATAAAGATAAGAAATACCCGACTGGAACTCGAACTAATAGAGCAACAAAAGCTGGATTTTGGAAAGCAACAGGTAGAGACAAGGCTATCTACTGTAGGCATAGCTTGGTTGGCATGAGAAAGACGCTAGTCTTTTACAAAGGACGAGCTCCAAACGGACAAAAGTCTGATTGGATCATGCATGAATATCGACTAGAAACGAACGAAAATGGACCTCCTCAGGTAAGTACTTTAATTAAACCATTTTTGGTGCGGATTACAATTACCAGACTATTCCGTTTTTCTATTGTTGCTGTTTTAATCATTTACAATATGCACTATTTAGTTATGTAATACATATCATCATAATAATGAGCATTTAACAAATCAATAAACTTCCTATTGTCTCCTAAGATTTAATTTAGATTAATTATAAAAGACACACACACACACACACATATATATAAAAGAGATTCTATATATATATATATATATATATATATAAAAGAGATTCTATATATTGTAAATAACTTAAAACCCTTTATCATGTATCAATATAATCATTATTAAAGTATCCACTTCAAATTAGCTGCCTTCTATTATTAATTTTTTATATTTCATACAAAACAAAATAAAAGACATCATCATCTACAAGTGATTAGAGGGCAATACATGCAGTCTGGTTGTTGCGATATTCTCAGTATATACCAAATGAGATGGTTTCTCGAAGTTGGGGAGAGATTCAAAACTATCAAAATTCTAAAAGCTGATAAGTAGATTAATTTCCTAACTACTGAATCTTGAACTGATAAGGATCTACTCTACTCCAAGATTGTCCCGTAACTACTGCCTCTTTTCTTTACAAAATCTGATTTGTACCAATCATGTAAATCATACTTCTAGCTGGATACAACATGTAAGTATGTGTATAAGTACATACAGTAACTTATCAATGCAACACACGATTCATTTGTTCCTAAATTAATTTTCTACAAAAAGCTACGTAAGATGGTTTCATTAATATATTATAATTTGAAGTAGGAAAAACAAAGGTAGCCATTAATTTGGTGATCTTCATAGCTATCATGGACATGTATATCACAAAGATTGTTTGTTGATGTGCATGGTAGTTTAGTCTATATTAGTTATGATGGTCATGAAAATCACTAAATGGATGTTCACTTGATTGTTCCTGTACAATTAGTACAGCCATTGCGTTTGTTTCTCTAATATTTTATTTATTTTTTGAACACATTTTGTAAAATAAAACTTATATTTCTTTCTTCTTCTCATTTTTTATGCTCTACTTTTTAATCTCATCCTCCTATCTTTTCATTAATAATTTTGTCATCATCGCATACTTTTACAATGCAAAAGCATCCAAGCCACCCATATGCAAAATGAACGAACAAAAATTTTTGAGGATAAGATTAGTACCTTTAATATGGAAAATTGGGATTGAAACAGGAAGAAGGATGGGTGGTGTGTAGGGTGTTCAAGAAGCGAGTGCCAACGTTGCAGAAAGTTGGGGAGTATGACTCACCATGTTGGTATGATGATCAAGTTTCAATATTCATGGCCGAAAACGATTCTCCAAAGCAATTTAACTCCCAACCTTACTCATCATATCATCAGAATTATCCCTGCAAGCAAGAGACTGAAATTCAGTACACTATGCCTCATTATGAGCCTTTTATTCAGCTTCCTCTGTTGGAAAGCCCTAAAGTTCCGCAGCCAGGTGCAAGTGCAAATTACAGTTCATTAGCTCGATTAATCTATAACACAGCCAATGGAAGCAACTTTCAGTCCTCTACAGTTACACAGGACGAGCCATATGAGCAAGGCCATCAACAAAACATGAACTCAATTTACAACAGCAGTGGCAACCAAGCTGTGGACCAAGTCACTGACTGGCGGGTACTTGACAAGTTTGTTGCTTCTCAACTTAGTCATGAGGATGCTTCTGAGGAGCACAGTTACGGCAATGCAGATACTTTTCATGTCACTGAGGAGATAGATTTACTTGCCAACAAATCTGGAAGGCCTGAAATGGTGCAAGGATATGCCTCAACATCAGCATCTAGTTACCAAATGGATATATGGAAGTAAGAGCATATAACATATATAATAACTACTCTAGATGATGCATACTGATCATAGAAACGACAGTTTATAAGAAAGGAAAAGAAGCCTTGATCAAGTTGCTGTAAATAATTAAACTTAAAAGGATATTGTTTTAGATATCAGACTAAAAAAAAGTGTCCATCAAGTCGATGAATACTAATTACACGAACTGGTTGGGGTAGAGATGCAAACATAAATAACTTACTACTTCAGGTGGACGATAAAGCTGAGCTTTGTTGGAGATGACTTAGCTATTTCATTTTAAAGTTAAACTTGAATTGTCTGTTCTCCTCAATCAGCAGTTTAGGGATGCTATTGACTTGTAAACTTTTCCTTCAGAAACATGTGAATGTTAAAGATAGAAAAGCTTTGGTCTGTATGTTTACTCAGTCAAGTTTTGCAACAATATTAAATCATTAGTATTTCTCTGTTCTTATTAACATTGCAGATGTTTTCTCATCTTTATTTCTTCTCTGATCTGCCGCCTGTCCTCCGCAAATAAGTACGATCGCTGATAATTGTTGCTGAACATATCAAGGATACACCGTGACTATGTTAGAAACTATCTAATTTGAGAAATACATGGTGCTAAATAATATAGTAGTAATATATGATTGTATACTCATTTGAGAAGCAACTCGTACAAGTTCTCTAAGATTGATGAGTAATCAGATGGTTTTGTCGTCACTAAATAACAGTTGATTGCTATAATTACGGCTAAAATTATCGTCGCAGATATTCAAAGATATATTGATCATAAATACTGTAATTGTGTTCATATGGAACCCTAATGCCTATAATGTTCCACATTCAGAATGTTGCTTTCAATCCTTAGCAATTAATGCGATCGATCTTACTAAAAAATAGTAGCATGCATGACAATATACGTGGTTAATTATATGGATTATAAAGAGCAATGTGAAAAGCTCTTTTGAATCTGTAACTTCCTATTGGCAGAGCAAATAATGACAGTACTTAGATACTCGAAAACAGAAATAGCCTGAACGAGAAGCACTTGTAGTATATTAATATTGGCGGCCTCCACATCTCGAAGCTTAAGAAGGTCACCTTTGTGATTGCCTACAAAGCCTTCAAGAAAGGTTTCAATAGTATTATTAGTTTGCGCACGATATTAGATTTTATGGAAAAAAATTCAAACAATGGTCAAAGCGTTGTAGCCGATGTAGTTCAAAAAAAAGAAACATTAATCTAATTCCGTAAAGCTATTGTTAGTGTCCCAGCTACCAAAACGTCTGCTAGATCAGATGCAATTATCTTTCAATTGCCTGCAATAATCCAACTAAGCTTTATTTCGTATGACCTATCCCTTCGCAGATTAACCTTTTCATTTCCTATAGGAGGCTTCTGTTTAGTTTTTCTCTTTGATCTTCCATTTTTTTATTCTTATACTACTCAAAACAAGGAATCCAGTCTCATAATCTTTAGCAGGATTGGTTTGGTCGTCAACAAAAATTATTGTAGTCACAACTGATTTTTTAATAATGGTGCATAGATGCATCAACAACATCAAACCAAAATTTATAACTGAGAAGATGTTAATTAAGCAGCATAATTGATGCAGGCAACAAAAATACGTAGCCAATCAGCTTAATTTCAGCTAGTTTTAATTCAACTTTCAAGAGATGAGATTGTTTGGTATCAATGACAAAAACTTAATTCAAAACGTAGTAGCTTGTTTAGTTATCTTCCTCCCTAAACTCAAAGCTTAGGATCTAGATATTGTAATACTTACCTGAATGAGAGGACAATAAGTCAAAGTTCAGTTGAAGCTTATCTACAAACATAAGATATTCGACGCCTGATGGAGGAGAGGCCAGGTCATTTGATTCTTCTTCAAGAAATCAACAGCACATTCCAGTAGTTCTTGAGGATGGTGTTAGTACTAACGTAGCAAACTTCATATGCGTACTGTAGCAACAGACCGTTCTAGAGTATAAATAATAAATATGCTATTTGGCATGCGTCACTCTCTCACGTACCATTAAAATCTCAGGTCCGGCAGCAGGCAAGGGTTAGCCAAGGACGAAGAATCCAGGATCCATTGTGTGCATTCAATGTATTACCATGGGGTTTAAATATGCGAAGCACGGAATCAACTTTACTTCAGTCATAATTAGTAAGAAAAATAACAGGAAAGAGTTCAGCTGTAATTGACTTCAGTCCACGTAAGAGGCGGTCTCTTGGTTTGAAGTCAAGCATAAAATAACTTTAAAAGCAATGAAAATTCTACCCTCGACAAAATGAGTGGGCGTGCTTTCAGAGGCTCATCATGCATCCATCTACTAGCTAGCTAAACTGAAGGGGAAAAAGGAGAAAAGAAAACTTGGGAAAGAAGTGAATGCTTGGTGTTGACTAAGTTTGACATTAAGGCCTTTCCTTTCTCATTAGGGTTTTATGCTTCCTGGATTCTATCCATCCTCATAACTTGTAGGTCTTTTTCTGATGCATCACTGATGGGAAAAAGAAGCACAGACCAGGTTCACACCAGAACAGAGAATGCAAACTTTGCTTGCATTGCAAAGCCCTAAACAAGCAAAGCCATGCGCATTGATGCCGTCTGTAATGGATGTTGAATGAATAATTAGGGTTTGCAATTAAATATGTTGTGTGCTGACTAAGAATACTGCAATCATTTGCCTTGTGAAAATAAGACAGCCGCATATGAGGCAGCATTATTAGCATGTCTCGTTTGGTCACCCAATCACCAAAATTCCACGGTTCCCGGAGCCGGAATTTCCTTTGGACTGATTGCCTAAAAAACAGGGTCGACATTAACCAATTAATTCATGTTCCATGTCAACACAGTCTATATTATTATGCCATCGGGACCACTTTTTTTCATGTACTTTGACCCTGATATAATGAACACATTGAGCAAGCCGAGAAAAGACCGGACAACGATATAATGAACACATTGAGCAAGCCGAGTAAAGACCGGACAACATATTGAACATGTCTTTCTTTGGGTACTACTTTTTCCAAATATCTCTTATAGTTTATTTCATCCGAGATATCCGTCACAATGAAAAAATTGATAACCGTTTAAAATTTGCAGTTAGAACATGTAGCTTTATCAGTCATTCATCAGAAGCATAGTCTAAATTATCAGAAATTAAGGGATGCTAATTAGTCTCTTTCTCATATCTAAGAGAATGAGAAAGGGTAAGGGAACATTTATAAAGGCATTATAAGCTCAGTTGCCTAGGCCTTGTGCTGAGACCTCCAACCAAACGAAGAAAATTAATATGGTCAGTGGGGGTAATATTTTTATATATTTATACCAAAATTATTTTTTAAAATAAAAATTTGATGAAAAATGTCGACAAGTCATATTTTTGGCCCATGGCTTCGACATTATTAATGCACACAACAAATAAGTTGATTAAGCATAAATAAAACAGAATAAGACGCCATAATATTAAAGATAGATTCAAACTCTGTGAAAATTTAGACGTTAGCAAGGCATGCTTGACTATAAAGGATTAAAAATGACAGGAGGACTGGAGGATAGAATATTGACAGTGTAAGGGGACAGATTCCCTGATTGGCAATGCTTGGGGGACAGCCACAAAGGAGACAAGCATATTCTAAACTTTTTCGTTGAGGTTGCATTCATTTTAGTTTATTGGTCGCGTCTGTTGGTCCACATCCCAAAAGTGAAAAGTAAAGTGCAAGCTAAGCTGATTGATTTCTTTAATATT
>JAOQMQ010000196.1:25035509-25046665 GCA_027563845.1 Erythroxylum subrotundum
TTCCATTACACAATGCATATAAAAAGCACTGATTTTATATCATTTCTTATTTCTAAATTCCACTGAAAAATCGGGGTTCAACACAAAATTTTTAATTTAATTCTAAGGATCTTAACTCTTAACAATAAGCTGTTTATATTCCTACCGAAGTACCGAACCAATGCAAGTTCAATTTCTACATTTTTTGATTTAAAAAGAATTTTTCATTATATTCTAATTTTATGCCATAAATTACAATTTTTTCTTGTCAACCTTCAAGGTAAGCATGTTGCATTATGTTATAAATTTATGCCCTTAATTTATAATTTGCAAGTTCATAGTTCATATAATCAAACCAAATAGCAAACTAAACATCTATGAACCAAACAACACAAATGACATTTATTTCAGATTTTGCAATTTCAGATCACATTTCCAATTCCAACTCCAAAGTCTCCAACAGTCCAACCAAATAATTTCATAAACAGTGCATCATCCAACCAACACCGTGCATCATCCATGATCCAACCAAAATTCCAAGTCTCACCGATCCAACAAAATTCCAAAACCCATCAGAAATTCACAATCCAACCATCCAAGATCCAACTATCCATTCCAAACACAATAGTAAATTTAATTAAGCATAAAATTTTCAAAATCAGAAAAAAATTCATAAACCAACTTTGGTCTGGGCGGGTCTTTGGGTTTTGTCAAGGGTCAGAGCGTCGACCTGTCTCCGGTGGCTTCAGTTGCGTCTCCGATGGCTTCCTTGCGGTGTCGCAGTGCTACGGTGCGACAGTGAGGAGCAGAGAAGGTGGTGGCGTTGACGACGGCGTGGAGGAATGACTAATCGATGGGAGAACGACCAAGGGAGGTGAGCGTCGAGGAGGAGACGACCGACGGCGACGGTGAGAAGAGCAGAGGCAGGCGTCGACAACGAGGAGCAGGCAGCGCGGCACAGATGAGAGAAGAAGGAGAGAAGAGAGACCGAAAGAGTCGGGTTGGGGGGGAGGCCGGGTAGGTTAAAATTTTAGGTTTAAAATTTTTCAAAATTGCAATTAGGTCCCTAGGATTTTTAATTTTTACTGTACCGGCCGGTATTGTCCGGTACTGTCAGTACTGGTCGGTACCGATCGAAAACCACTGGTACCGACCGGTATTTTTGGCCGGTACTGATGGAGGCTCGTTCCATTCCGATTTTCGGCCGGTCCGGAACGAAACGAAATTCATATCATTGTTTAAGAGGGTATAAAAAGATAAAAGAATTCTCTATAACTTTTGAAAGGCGTTTATTACCTATATGAACTTTTTGGTCAAACAATGTACTACATAATTAGATTAGTGTTTGGCATCATGAAGCGTCATACGCATTGGTCAATATGTTCAAAATTTATTTTTTGAAATTTTAACGATAATATTTGACACTTTACACAAAATAAAAAAGGAAAAACAATATAGAAACATTCTTAACAAACGGAAAGTGATTTTAGGGAGATTACAACCATTTAGAGGACATCTTGAGAATGTTCAAAAGAATTTCTAATGTACCTTTCATATGAAAGATGGTAGTATGTACTAATTAGGACTTTATAGGTATATTATTTTATTAATTATGCATATTAAATGTCTTACTGGGTGTTAATTAACTTTTTACAACTTATAATTTTTGCTTTTGAATGAATTGGTGAAAAACCTTAATTCAAGATATATATTTGACAAAGTTAAATTTTTTGTATTTATTAATCCTTATGGTTGAACTCATGTAAATTGTGTATATTTTTTTATGATTTTTGTTCATGTATAGATTAATAAGTATGATACTTGTGAGTTTAAGTATTAGTGAACATCTTCAACTAATTCAAAATTAATTTGTGGATGTATTTATATAGTTAGGTCACTACAACAAAGAAGACAATTGGCTATAAAAAAATGTCGCCAATTGTTCGAAAAATGTTGATAGTTATTTGTAACTTTTTGGTTTCTTCTTATAAAGCATCACCTATTCCCCGTAGATGAATATTATAGGCGAGGTTTCCAAAAATTGTAGTAAAAAAGCATTAGCTATAAAAAATTTTATTGCTACACTATGACAAAAGGTGCTTTAGGCAACGACATGTTTACAACAGTTTAAAAATGTGTTGCTTAAAATTAATATAGGGTAACAATTTTTAAAGTGTTGCCTTTAATAATATTAAAAAGCAACGAAAATATTAATTTGTTGCTACATATAATAAAAGGCAACAAAATTTTAAAAATGTTACAGTAAAGTCTTATATATGCAACACCTAGAATTGTTGCCATAGTTGCAATTATCTATTTATTAAAGGGTATTTACTAATATTATATATTTATTTATATAGTTACTAATAATGTAAATCTAAAATATAAAATTTCTCTGTTTACTAATGAGTATTTAAAATGTCTAAGAAAATTAAAATACCCACTAATTTTTATTTAGTAAAATTAAAGCATATGATACAGTTCCTCCAAAATACACAAAAGTACTGTAATATATACATATATAAAAATCTTTTTATTTAATTCCTCTCCCTTTTGAAGACAAAACCTATCTTTTTTTTAAATTAAAAATTGATTTTATTAAATATTAGTTAAGGACAGTAAGTTTGTATGTAGTAAGCTTACTCCTCAACATCAAAAGTGTGCAAAATGACAACATAATGAGAAAATAAAGCCAGAACACTCGGACGATGCAAGGAACCAAATAGAAAGCTTAGACGATAGTGTATCAAGAGGACAATCAGAAAAGTTTTGGGTTAAGGGGTTATACTTCGAATGGTTACTGATATGCTATTAACAGGGTCATCAAATCTTCATTCTTCTATGTTCTCTCTTCTCTTTGCTTTGGTTAAGCAATCTCTGTATCTCATTACAGAAAAATGTTCTCCTAATGTGAAGTACTCAGAGGGCGAGATTCAATCTGTGTACAAGTAAGAGACCATCGAGGTTATTTATGAGAACCGATATCCATGTCCCTAAACTAAGGTTTGTCACTAAATCCTAATATAACCCATTAGTTTTTAGTGATTATTCTATCTGGGTTAATCTCAAAATTTTTAATTTATGCATTTTTTATAGGGCTATGCCAATAATGGGTCAACACTTATTGGTGGTGTTATAGCAAACAGAGAGTAAGTTTGCTGACCCTATTGTTTGTAATGTGAAATAAGGCATAAAGTTGGGATCTTTGGTCAGTCAAACGATTCACATTTGCTTGACTCGATGGGGAAGCCCAACATATGAGTCATACTATTCTTGTCCCCAAATATAATGCATCAATGTTTCAATTTCTGGGATTTATTATTTTCCCACATTTGTGGGCATGACTAGATATATATTCTTAATTGTGATTATAATATAATGTTTTTGCATTTATTGGATGGTTATTCGTTAGTTTATTATCATTTCTTGCGATTTGTTCCAAGTATCTGAGCATATACAATACCTGATAGTACATTTGATGCCTTGTTTCTGTCATTTATTAGCACAAATGATTCTGTGGATATTAGTTATAGTTTAGGATGGTGATACCAGGGACCTCCCTCTCTTTGTAAGTTGTTCTTTTCCATGATCTAATCTACAAGCAGCCTGGTTCTTTGGAAAGTGTAGTTGATTGCATAGATAATAGATATGTTCACAGTGAGGTTAAATGACTTTAAGGTGAACTTTTGATCCATCATTAGGGACTTCCAATCTTATCTCCATTGACTAGAACTAGGATTTTGGCACTAGGAGGATCATTGTAATTGTCCACTAAGTTCCAACAACTTGGCAAAATACTGAGTATATTGTAATTGTCACATTTGATTCTAGATTTCAAAATGCCTAATAAATAAAAATATAGGCATTTTCAATCTATATAAGTTATTGTCAGTCTCTGCTTTCCTAATCCTTCTGTCAGAGTATATGAAGATTGCAACAACAAAAATATCGGTATTGTCCATATGGTAAGATCATTAAGTAACTTAGTAATCTTGCTTGAGGAATCTGTCTATAAAAATTGATCCCTTGATAATGCCTTCAACTGTAACCTAAATGTCACAGGGAGGGAATTCATGCTATGTTTGTGCTTTCTAGCTGCCTCTAGGTACTGTCTTAAGATGTCTTGAAAGCTCGAAGTTGTGAGCCATCCAATTATTTTCTTAAAAATGACATGACTAGGTTACTTTGATGAGCAGTGTTCGAGTTTCAAATGAACTATGAAGAGGAGATGCTAAAGCTGCAAAATTTTCTCTTAAAATCAACTTTTGAGCTTCATTCAATTTAGGGGTTTTCTTTTCTATTGTGTGTTTATTATTTGGTCATCAAATATCCCAAGTGTTTAAGAGAGAAGAGGTGGTCATTGAATTTGTATCCAACCTTTCCCTACTCCTAACTTTCACAGTTCTACTCAATAGTTTTCAGGCAATCCTCATAGGTATGCTATTTGATTTCCTTAAGTGTGATAAAATAAATAATCTTGATTTCCTTAATTCATGTGGATGTACATTGTGTTAGCATTCCTCATAGGATTCCATTAGTTTTGCAAATCTACATATATGTTTTAGCTTATATCATGTGTAGGTTTGTGGACTTTTGTTCCTTATTCATGTGGATATAGAGTGAATTTAACATAGTACAAAATTCCTAGCTTGTCATCTCTTATTCCTATTAGTCATCTCCGCTCCTTTAGTTTGTTTTGCGCATATAATATAAACTATTTATGTTTTATTTGTGAGCTATGAGCTACGTTCACGTTCTGAATTATGCTTGATTTCCTTTTTTGTCTTTATAGTGGCCCAATGTCTAATTTATTTTTAGTTCATCCTGCTCTTTAAGATATTAAGGTTATTGGACTGCATAATATAGCTTATAAGTTAGATGTTCTTTTATCTTTGGATGTGTTCCACTATTCAATTGATTGATTCAATTGCTTCCAACTTCATTTCAAGAGAATGATTTCATTCCAACTTCTAGTCTTCTTATTAGATCCCAAATGATTTCATTTCCTTAACTGACTATTGTTGTACATGATCTTTTTATCATTTTTTAGATTAATTGCTTATGTTAATACTTTCTGAATTTGTTCATAAAAAGAATTGAATTATTATGTTGTTAGTTTTTGGACTATATTATTTTTCTTGATTAAGTTAGGGCCATAATAAAGTAGTTAGGATTTCATGTTTTAGATATATCATTCTATTTGTGAGCATAGTAGTTTTACAATTCTAATATATTTCTTGTTTCTTATTTTTTTTGGTAGGATGGTGATGATTAGGAGTGGATAAGGATGTACTTCATGAAGAATTTTGGAGTGCCCATACATATTTGTTTTGTTTAGTATTTTTTCATTTATATACCATATGGAATGGCAGATGATATTGTAGATGAATATTTTAGCTAGTGAGTTTTTGTTTTTGTTTTTTAATATTTTGAATATGATAAATGTTGAAAAAATTCAACTCCTTAAAAACTATATATTATATATAAATGCATTTCTTTGGTCATTTACCTTTAATAATATGTACATTAATATCTATATATTGCTTTTAATGTATATATGGATGTTGCCTACATAATAAAAAGATATTGCTTTTACGTTAAATATTATTGGTAACGGAAGAATAAATTGTTGCTTTTATTGTTACAAATAGTTGCCTAAAAAAATGCACTTTGTTGCCTTATCTATTTAACATTGTTGCCTAAAATGACTTAAAATGTTGCAATATCTATTTAAAATTGTTGCTGTAGTTTGAAACTAATGTGTTGCCCTTAATAAAAAGGCAACGGAAATTGTACTTATAACCACGCTTTTGTCTGTTGCCTAAAGTGCTTAGTGTCGTAGTGCTAAAGCATTAAAAAAACATAGCTAAAAGTTAAATATTAGTTGATGTTGGCGGCAAAAAATTGGCACCAAATGATTGGCGACAAAAAAAAACATAATCAATAGTTTTTAACTACGTTTTTTTTCTTCTCTTAGTAGCTATAGAGTATTAGCTACATTTTTCATAACGTAGCCAAATGTTATTTTCTACGCTTTTTATAACGTAGTGAAATATTATTTGTTACGGTTTTTATAACGTAGTGAAATATTATTTACTATGTTTTTAATAACCTAACGATATGTTATTTGTTACATTTTTCATCGATGATATTGAACAATACATTTTGTATATAATGCATCAACATGTTTTTTATTATAAATAATTTGCTTATTATTATAAAATTAAATTGTAGAAAAATATTATCAATTTAAAATATCGAGCATTGTATATATAAAGCAAAATTATATAAATATCATTAAATTGAATAAAAAAGAATATAACGTTAAAGGATGATCACTTGTTCCCATACATTTTTAATTTCAATTTGAGTAAGTTAAGGAATTTTGCAATTTTATAGATAATGATTGATCGAAACATGCCTAGCAAATTAAGGAAGGCATTTGGAGTTGTTAAAGACCAAACCAGTATCAGCCTTGCCAAGGTTTCCAACAACATTCTTCAAACCACAAATTTTTTATTCTTAAAGCCATGAGACACAATGAAGTGCCCATTGATGAATGTTACGTGAAGGAACTACTGGGTCTCATCTCATCCAACAAATTATATGTCACTGCTTGTGCATAAGCTATTGGTAAAATAATTGGTAAGATGAGGAATTAGATGGTGGCTGTTAAGTCCCTCATGCTTGTTCTTAGGTTATTTTAAAGATGGTGTTCCTTTTTTTCCCTAAAGAATTACTCCATGCAATGAAACATGGTGCTAAGATTCCTAGTCTCTCCACATTTCTCAGTGACTTAAATTCAAGCCTATGGGATTATACAGCTTTTGTTAGACCATCTTCCCTCTACCTTGATGAGTGTTTAGACTGCTTTCTGACAAACTTGTGTCACAATTGTTTGCAATGTCAGCCTGCAAGTAGAACAGTTACCTGCAATGGACAAGTATATAAACAAGTTGTTGTTTATATAGTGTAAGAGCCTCTTCATTTCACAAGAAAAATAATACAATGAACCATTAACATAGATAGAAGTGAAAGATTGACAGTAATTTTGAAATGATGGTGGAATAGTGTTTAAGCGTTGAAGTCTGCATCTTTTAAATAAGAACCTTAGAAAATTAACAACTTTTAATTGACCAACCTCTTGAAAGGGTAGGCACTCCACATTAGCTACCATTAAACTTTCACGACCTTTTCTCATCAATTGAAAATGGAGCTTAATTAGTTTGCTTGAAAAAGGGGTAAGGTACAAAAGAGTTAGTTTAGTATCAATAACAAAGAGAAATAAAAAAGCAATCAAATAGCAAAATGATGCCAGATTCTGGTTGCACATGATGGACATGAACATATAATCGTCCATTAACATATAATCACAAAAAGTGAAAGTCAAAAGTTAAAATTGTAATGTTATAGCAATAAAGAGATTGAGTCATCCAGCTAATATCATCACAAACCACAACACCTTTTATCGATTGCTAAAGAAGTTGCAAATAAGTAAGAGGAATAAGATGGGAGATTTTTTCAAGGATTGGACTACAAAAATGGGGGTTTCTAGTAAAACTAACCCATCTCTCGCAAAAGCTTAAAACAAATCTTGCAGTGCCAAAGATTAGCAAACATGCTTCAATTTCCTAAGCGAAAATAGATAGAGCCCCGATCATATTCATTGTACTAGCCAATTTTTCATACTAAGGGTTAAAGCCTTAGAATTTTGCCTATAAGTCATATCATTGAGAGTTTATGAAATGCATTTCATTCACATGCATATCATTAGATTACACACATGAGTTACGACTTAGTACACATTGCAAAGATAATATATGCACTCAATTGACGTATTCCAGGATATGAAAGGTTTAAAATAATCATGATGTGAATTGTGTATTGTTTATGTCTTGAATTTTGGTTTGGTGGATTGTAAGTAGTAAACTTGGAATTTATTGTTACAATTGGAAAATTGATGAATTAAAATGTACATTTAGACTAGGAAAAATGCTAAGTGGCAAGACAAGTTGACATGAAAAATTTGGATGACTAAACCTATAATTGAGTGACATTTGGCATAGTTAATTAATTAACAAATGACAGCAATGAATGAGTGACAAATTGACTAATAAATAGGTGACGTTTGTGATAGAGAAGTGCTCTAAAGGTAATCACCTTTATCACTTATTGTACAAGTCATTTTATGATTAATAAAGGCATTTTTCATTATTTTGATGTTCATAATTTATGAATTTGATGTTGATCTTAAATTGATTTAATGAAGTCCTTGATACAAAACATAACATGGAGGAAATCATGATGAGATCATGATAATGAGATTCCTATCATATGTAATTATGTTAGTATCCAATCTTTCCCTAGTCATAAGATTAATGAGATGGGATATCATTAATCTGGATAGACTAGCACATCTTATACTCCTTGATTAGATCAAGCAGTAGATCTCATAAGTTGTAGACATGAGTTGTTTAAAGTTAACATGTGTATGCTTACTAAGGGTAGTAAGTACATTGGATTGACTTACTATGAGACAATTAGATGGATATTCTATTCCAGTGTCAATGATAGTCTCATCATAACAATGGTGCAAGTATCCTTTGACTTGAGCTATACAAGTATATCTCGGATGCTGATCCTATGATTTGGCTCCATTCATTGGTTCCTTTTAGGGGATATTCATAGGGTGGTGATTGGGTACAGCTTGAGGTATTTGGAGGTAATTAAGTAGCCAATAAAGGATTCACCACTCCTAATAGAAGGAGATGATATCTACGACCTCTTATCGAGGTCATTACTTGGGAGTCTTTAACTAGAGTAGATATGTGTCATGAAGAGAGTCTTCAATGATACATAGAGTAATGAGATCCTTAGGACAAGATCTAATATCACTTGGACTAAATGTGACGTAGTCAGTCTAGTGGGAGTTGACACTTTGACCATACTCTGAACCAAATGGGGTATATATGGTGAAAGGATGAATTGCATGGCAACATTGCGTATGGAAGGGTTCGTAGTCAAATCACTGACTTTTCGATTAATTAGGGTTATGACGTGTTGCTAGATACCGCTCTTAACTTACTTGAATTAAGTGTTAATTCAAATGGCCAACATAGCTGGGAACCTAATGGGTCACACACATAGGAGATCCAAAGGATGAGTAAAACGGTCTTGAATGGTGATTCAAGATATGAGAGAGTGTTTCGGGATTGTATCGCGATGTTATCGTGGTAGAAAACGTTGCATGGAATGGATTAGAAAAAAGTGTTGTTAGCTGCCAAATTGGCCATTAACTTCCTAAACTTCCATTAATGCATGTTATTCATGGTCATTAATTTCTCATAACTTCCATTAACGCATGCTATTCATGGTCATTAACTTCCCAAAACTTCCATTAATGCATGCTATTTATGGTCATTAGCTTCCTATAACTTCCATTAATGCATGCTATTCATGACCATTGACTTCCCATAACTCTTCATTAGTGATGGGGGTTATAAAAGGCCAAATGGTGCAGAAAATAGAGATTATTTTCATGCATCTTGTGTAAGACACAAGAGAAAGAAAGGTTCTTTCTTACACACACACACTCTTTTTCTCTCTAACTCTCACAAGAGTTTGTCTTTGCTAGCACAAAGAAAGAATTCTAGCCATCTCCTAGTGAGATTTCATCCTTCTATCTTCGTGTGGACTTTCATTAGAGACAGTCTACATTGATCATTGTGGTTTACAACAACCCAACGTTGAGAAGATTAAATAACGAAGGAGATCATGGAAAGGTATGTAAATATATTACATTTCATATTTTTGTTTTCTATATCTATATGCATGAGTAAATATGATTTTTGAGGTTCCATTTTATTTTCTGTTGCGTATATTTGATATATATTATGTATGAGATGCATGATTGGAAGCTTATAATTTGGTGTCTTATGAAGAGGATAAGTGGCTAGCATGCTTAAGGACACATGTTAATCTAAGATAATGACACCTTGCACCTAGTTGAACTAAACAAATGCTGGAAAAGTTTCTGCTGTGTTTCTTCTTCTCTCTTCACTGTCTCCACCAAAACCTACATTCATCTCATAACTCTACATTTTTAGTGTAAGTCTTGCTAAATGGCTACACCAAAATCCATACTTTTACCTTTACAAAGTTAGGTAAAGAATTAGAACATGGTTGTTCTTGTTATAGTCTTTGATCCTAGCCGAAAACCATCCATTTCCCACCTTGAATTTGTGATGATTTTACATGCATGGAGAGCTGAATTAGGTTGATCTTTGAGGTGAAAATTTGAGCTAGACAAGTAAGTAAAAGATTTTTCTTTATGGCATGTTATAATAGAATGGTTATGATGATTGAATTGGGATGAATTGTTTATGATGTTGATGATGAATTGTGCTGGAAATTGATACTTGACCTTGGATACTTTTATGCCTAATTTTTTATGTATAAAAACCGTAAGTTATAGGTTGTCTCATGGATGAATTGGATTGGGATTTGAGGTATAATGAAGGTGAATTTATGTTAAAGAAAGGTGCTAATATAGTGATCATGAAATGGGAAAGAACTAGGACTACATGTGTGATCAAATGAATGATAGTTTCTATTTTGATTTTGATGCATGAAAGACCATAAATTTTGAGCTACCAAATAAATGATTTGAATTGGAATTGGATATGGAATTTATGAGGAATTGATATATAATTAAGGTATAATTGAGGTATTAGTAAAGGACTATGATGAAGATGTGTTGAATTTGGTATGAAGATGTTAAAAGCTGGATAAAAATTGAAGGAAAAGGATGGTGAACCTTCGATTCACTCATCCCATGATCGTGGAGCTATATTAGCTCCTTCCCATGATCGTGGGCAATGCATGGAAGTAAGAAATGTTCAGTTTTGTGTGATATTTAAACCATATAAGGATAAGTTACGTTACTTATGTTGGACCCCGAACTTTCGGGTGAAAATTAGAAATATTAAAATGAATTCAAATGAGAAAGAAATTGGTGAGAAAATTTATGAAATTTGATGAAATTAAGAAAAATTTATGAGACATGAATTGTTTAATTTTGAGGACTTTGATATTGGAGTGAACTTATACGGATTATGAGAAGAAAGTGGATGAGTTGATTGAAATGAAGTTAAATAGCAAGAATTAAAAAGAAAAAA
>JAOQMQ010000196.1:25118238-25129294 GCA_027563845.1 Erythroxylum subrotundum
AATTAATATAACAAAATTACATAAAAGTTTTATTTGAACCTGCTTATGCTATCTACAGCAAAATAATTTTGTTGTAAGTTCTTTAGATTCGTTAGCCGCGCGATAAGTAATAAAGCGATGATAGTGCTTGCACGATACCAATTATGGAAGCACCTCTAGATTTGTGTGCTCTTCTCAAATATTTTGTGTTTTGAAACACTATCAGTATAATCTTTCTTTGTTATTTTGCTTAAAGAGCAACTCGTAATTAATTTATAATTAATATTTATACCATAAGAATCAGATTATAATTTTGTCAGTTTTTTATATGCGTTACGCTATTAAATACTGTTCCTGTGATTTTTTTTCTATTAATTAGTAAAAGGTAATTGTAGAAAGGTGATTCATGTAATCTTTATGTAGTTTATAAATAATAATATACTCAATGATCTATATTTTATATACAAAAATTAATGATTTATATTAATTTAAAAGCAGTAAAATCCTACGCTCTAACTGGTCCAAGATGAAAATGTGATTGATTGTTTCATGA
This sequence comes from Erythroxylum subrotundum, assembly GCA_027563845.1. Taxonomy (NCBI): domain Eukaryota; kingdom Viridiplantae; phylum Streptophyta; class Magnoliopsida; order Malpighiales; family Erythroxylaceae; genus Erythroxylum; species Erythroxylum subrotundum. Next base: position 25,118,771 of record JAOQMQ010000196.1, read on the forward strand.
CAATAATTCAGTCGCAGCCCAGTCAACGCCATGCCACTTGACACCACTTTGTCAGCAATTGGCTACTAGGGAAAGTCATTGAATTTAGGTATCCTAAATCCAACTGGTCTCCAATGAATTAATACGAACTTATTGGAAAATAAATGTATAGTTAATTTCTTCCCATCTTTATTTCTTTGGTTAAGCTCATGCGTTAGGATGTAGGGGATCAGATCTTCTATTTCGATTATGGTGTTCTTATCATGTTTTATTAAATCTCATCAGCACTTTTATATAGACCTTATATAAATGTATGAATAAGATTTAATGAAATAAGTAGAAGAGTTGATGTAGGAGCGTGATTAACGGGTTCCCACCATACAGAGTAAAATTCACTGTCCTCTTCTGTTTCTCGAGACTTGGCAAAGTCAAAAAGGTTTAGTTTAGTTTAGTTTAATTAAAGTTCTTAATACAAACGTGAAGAATAACTAGACTTTTAGCGTTTTAATTAGTAGCCTCTAGAAGTTTGTGAATTTGCTTTGCAGCTGCAAGAATGTACCTAACCTAACAATTAGGAAAATGGAGGAAAAAGAGGGGAGCAAGTTAGTAGTTATATTAAAACTATAAGCTACTTTTGACAATGAAGCCACTCGAGCTACGTGCAATTGAAAAATTAAATTAAATTGAATTTGCCAGTTTTGGTCCACATTTTCAATAAATTAAATTAGCTTCCTGCCTGGTTCTCTCGAGCTAAAAGTTAAAACTTCACCTTTTTCTTCGTCATTTGTCAATCACCCGGAAGGTGTTAATTGCTTTATGGTGGCCCCTTGTTCACCGGCTGGTCAATTTACGAACTTGTCAAGTCTAAATTCCACTTAATCAGTGGCGGCCTTCAATGAATTAATTTTACAATTTTCTTCTTGTTTTAATTTCATGGGCTATTTCCTTTTATCATAGTGCTTAGTTTGACAATGTCAAAACTCAAATTTTAAATTCAATGGAAAGGGTATGGATCGGATGATAAATAATTCATTTTGTGGATAGTAGATCACAAATTTTTTAATTGATGAAGTTCAACCCTTAACAAACTTATAACAATCTTCTAATAATACTCCCTAATAAAATTATAAATAAAAACCTTCATATAATTAATTAACATTATCTTCTTTTTGTTTTTGTAATTCAGACATGGTCACTTAAAATATCTTATGTCGTTCTATAATAAACTAACATATTCTTTAATGCTAGATTATACAAAATTTCCTTTTTTTAAAAAAATCTGTATATAAGTTTATAAACGTAAAATAAAGCATCACCTATAATAAAAGTAAAAGCAGAAAGAATTTTAATACAATATATTACTTGAATGGAATTTGTTCAATGAATTCATATATTTTTATTTTGACTATTAAATGTATAATACAACGAATAAAAATTTTGTTTACTATATTTTAAACAGTTTAAAAAGATGCAATTATTATTTAGCAATGAATGAACAAGATTTAATAAAATACAGTTAGAACTGATTAATTGGAACAAAAGATCTGATCCTCCTTTATAAAAGCCTATTTACCAATGAGACGGTGAGAACTGGTTATGTCCTTTTCAAGAAGGATTCCTAAATTATGTTTTTACCTGACTGTGTGCACAACAATAAAGTAACTGTTATTTTGATATTATCAAAATAAATCATTATAATTATATATTTTTCTTTTTCTCTTATTTATTTATAATTCCCCTCTTCATGTTGGTCATTAGAAATTGTTTTTTTATTAGTTAGGAGTAAGGTTACATACTACTGAATTTGTCCATATCCTACGTGTCAATCGGGCTTCTTATGCGTGTTGTTCTAAAATAAATCATTCTAAAACTTTAGAACTAACACGATATTGGTTCTTGGAAATCTATGTCTCTTTTTATTTATAGCTTTTAATTTTATGTTAATTATGCTAGATGCTTATGGATATTATTATTATTGATTAAATATAAACTTTTTATTAAAATTTAATCTAAAATTTATTATAATGTTTTCATTTCTTCTATTTTATATCATTTTAAACCTCAAGTAATCATTCAACTTATAACTTTAAATTATTACGTAATCTTCAATCGAATGCTACAACAATGAGGTTTTGTTGTTGGAATCACGTCCATTCGTGCTTCGTGCAAAATAAAACCTAAAGCAGTCAAGTAGGATATCTTCAGTCCATTAAATAAAAAAGGTTGTTAAGAAAACGAAAATGGTTAGATAGTAGAAGGGTAGCTACAAAATGAGAACTTGTTGTGCACATGGTTTTGACATGCAGATTAGAGTCTTTTCTCGATTTCCAAATCGTTGTGAATAAATTAATCATCACAACTTGTCATAGTATATACAGGAGCAAGATTCAAAAACTTGGAGCTACTTTTAGTCCCTATACCCCTGCAAATGTTGAGAATAAAGCAGCTATCGAAGTTGTTGTAAAGCAGCTATAAGATGGACAGCCTCAATTTGACATATGAATGTTGAAGTTTTAACCATCTGACCTAATTAACTTCCCGATTTACCCTTTCTTAATCTGTAGGAGATCCTGTTGTCTAGGATGACACTGTTATCTCATCAATACCTTGAGTTTATACTTCATCCTAAAGCAAGAGATCGAGCCCTTGAGAGAAATATGAATAACTCCTAGGTTTCTCATCCCTTAAGCAAGAGTCCTCATTGATCATTCCAAAGCCCTGGAATTCAGCTCCTGTGCACACATGCACATAACTTTCCCCGGGAAAAATAACAAAACCGAACTCCCCGTTCATCTGCTGTTGACCATGCATGAAAAAATCGACTAATTGAACAGCATCCCAATTGCAAAAATGTAACAACCAAGGCAATTACTAATATTAGTATTCTATCCCTAATCAATTAATTAGTTAACCTCATTCAAGAGATACAAGTTTATCACGGTCGCTTCGTCCTATTTTTTCAACAGTTAAAGGTGAGCGGTTGATATACCTTTGTCATTTAGTTCCAAAAAAAAAAAAAAAAAAAAGGCCCATAGGAGGAGTTGGAAATATAAATACTAACAATTGTCAACATACTTGATAGGTAATCAAATGGAGTGGAGATGCATGCACGAAAATGACATCGAGAGAATATTGTCAACATTCGGTAGCATGTACGATCCAAATTAAAAAATTACCTGAGCAGCACAAACATTTCTGAACTATATAAAATAATAACTGCGTGGAAACTGAAAACAAACAGAAGAGAACCATAAATTTCAAAGCAAAAGTTGGCAATTGAAATTGTAAGAGAAGAGAAAGTACGATCATGGATACAGCGGGGTGAGTTGTCCTCTTCAGAGTCAAAGACAAAACATAAGTGGACCCCGTAATGCTTACATTGATGCTTTTTAACAATTGGTCTAATGATATGACGTCACTTGATGACGTGACAAACATGTACTTTAGACGGCGACTATCCAAGAATTTCCTAATTTGGTTTGGGGATCGTTTAAATTGAATTTAACCCAGAAAATAATTGATAATTCAGCAACGGGGTCCCACATAAAATCGTCGCGAAGGAAGGTTAGTGATGACATGGATATGATGTCTAAGAGGGAAAGAAATGACTGGTTGCTGACTCAGACTCTTTTTTGTTTATTTTAGAAAAAGAGTTTAAGTGTTAAGCAAAGTCTCCTGACATGCAAGTGAAAGCTGGGTTTCATCAGAAAAGTGCACGAAAATGACATTTTTGGAGAATGCAGAACCATACAACCTCTTATAATTACCTAGCACCTATCAACATTTTTAATTATAATTTAATTTAATTTAATTATTCGGTGGAAATTAAAACAATGAAGCACGTATTCCCATTAATGAAGTCCTTGTCTTGGAAATTATGTGATCAGAATGTTCTTGTGTCAATTCCTAGGGTTAAGTGCTGAAATTGCAATATTACAATATTTATTATTAGATTTTTCTTATGAACTTGAGGTCAAGTTTCCTTTCCATAATTAAAGAATGTATAAATCAGCAAGAAATATAGAACCTTTCCTGAATTTTATACTGAAAATACATATTTAAGCTTTCTTCATATATTATAACGAGAATGTCATTTTCAAACAAACAAATTATTTTTTCTTTTTTTGTTAACTTACAGGAATTAGTGTCTCAGTTTATAAGCAATCTAATTTTATAAACAAGTAAAAGCATCATGAAAGCTTGAATTTGAGTGACGTATAGAATTGTAAAAGCATGCGGTCTCAAATGACATATTCAAAAGATATAAGTCATGGAAAAAATATCATAATCAATATAATTATAAAAAATTTATTATCATTTTATTTTTAATCTTAAAATTGAAAAATTGACATAGTCTCTAAAAGAAATGCAATCATTAATGGGAATCTCATCTTCTTTAGACAAAATATTCAAGAAGGAAACAACTGTTAATGTATTTTGATGTACATGCAAACCTTGTGTATTTTTTCAAACTGACTTGATTTGAGAACCAGTTACATGCCTATTGGACGGATTGATAAATTCCTACAAAATAGTATTAGAGGTAGCCTCAATGTTAATATTAATGCTTAAATTAGTTTTTGGGGTAGAATCCGTTGGACCCTCCTTTGATTTGACATATTATCAGTATATTTATTATGGCAAAAGTGCTTTAGGAAACGATACGTTTGCAACAGTTTAAAAATGTGTTGCTAAAAATTAATATAACGCAACAATTTTCAAAGTGTTGCCTTTAATAATATTAAAAAGCAACGAAAATAATAATTTGTTGCTACATATAAGAAAAGACAACAAAATTAAAAATATGTTGCAATAAAATCTTATATATACATCATTTGAAATTGTTGCTATAGTTTACTAAAGGTATTATATTATATCATGTATGTACATTACACACATACGTTTTGAAATGGAACCAAAAAATAAATAAAAGAAACGAGAGGCTCAACGTGACGACGACCCACCGAGTCGATGAACCCACCACCCATGCCGGATCACCCATGATTCCAATGCCAGCTTTTCAAGTAGCCGTCTATCATCCATACAAAAAGCTTTAGGCAATAATATATTTGTAACAATTTTATAATGTATTGCTTAAAATTAATATAATGCAACATTTTTAAAAGTATTGTCTTTAATAATATTAAAATGAAACAATAATAATAGAGTGTTGTCTTATATTAAAAAGACAACAAAATAAAAAAATGTTGCTTTAAAATTTTATAGATGCAACAAATTGAAGCGTTGTTTTGTGTGTGTGTATATATACATATATATATATATATATATATATATATATATATATCTGTGTGTGTGTGTGTGTGTGTATATATATATATATATATATGATGTATATATATAAATATATAGATATCTATGTATATATATACATATACATTTAAAGTGTTGTTATTTTATATTTCTATTTTTAACAACCCGCTTAGAAAGGCTTAAAACACTACCAAAGGCTTCAAACGGTGTAATTCCGAATTCCCTTTGTATTTCCTCTTTGTTGTTAACCTAATTTCTAGATCTTCTACACCAGTTAGGCCACAATCAATGTTACTTTATGGGTTTGCTCAAGCTAGATTGGGGTGTAATTCTTAATTCCCTTTCTAACTCCTCTTTGCTTTTAACCTAATTTCTAGAACTTCTACACTAGCTAGGCCACGATCAATGCTACTTTGTGGATTTCTTCATGCTAGATTAGGGTTCCATGCTTCTTTACTTGGTTCTTATTTCACTTGTAAAGCTTTGTATTCAGTTCCGTGTTTTTCTACTAGAACCCTTGGTGTCAGTTGTCTTGGAAGAATTTACCCTTTTACCATAGCGACACTTGATGATCTTCAACTGGGCATCTCGGATTTGAATTGGATCACCAGATTTAATGGCTTGAAGTCAATCAAGATGGTCTCAGGGCTTGAAGATGTTAGGGAAGAAGTCGCGCTTGACAATTTTCTCGATGGCGGCAAAGTAAATGTCTTCGTCAATAGCCCGTTTCATAGAGGGAGAAGCATTTCTGGATATGTGAGACGCCTCATTTTGGGAGGGCGATGGAGGAGATAGGTTTCGAGGTGAGGCATCTGGAGATGTGATGTTAAAAGGACTGGTAACTTTTCCTTCATCATCCTTAAGTACTGATGATTTTTATATCCTGGAAAAGGTCATTGCACTGCTAAATTAATGGTCATTTTGAAAGCTCAATTTCACTCTTTTGATACTCTTCATAAGCTCAGATACATTGAACACATTATACATGAGAATGTTTTGCTTGTAGATTATCATAACATTTGCACGATCAAGTTGATTTTTTGTAAGAGGTATCATGATGTAGAAGTATATTTTACTATAAGTGGCTTGCCATGGAATGTGCTATGTTATGGGAGTTGGTACTTGTATATATGATTATCATATTTTATTTGCAGATATAATGGAAAGCATTGTACATCATGAATGGAAGTGTGATAAAATAAACAGTCTTGATTTCATTAATGCATGTGGATGTACATTGTCTTAGCATTCCATTAGTTTTGCAAGTCTGCATATATGTTTTAGTTTATATCATGTGTAAGTTTGTGGACTTCTGTTCCTTATTCATATGGATGTAGAGTGAATTCAACATAGCACAAAATTCTAAGCTTGTCATCTCTTATTCATATTAGTTTGTAGGAAATTTATCTTCAAAACCCCGTTGCCCCTTTGATTTTTGTTTTGCGTATATAATATAAACTATTTATGTTCTATTTGTGAGCTATGAGTTAGGTTCACGATCTAAATTATGCTTGGTTTCCTTTTTTGTCTCCATAGTGGCCTAGGGTCTAATTTGTTCTTTAAGATATTAAGGTTATTGGAATTGCGCTAATAAAAAGCATAAAGAAGATAGGTTATGAGAGATGATTATCTTTTACTATCTTCTGTGTTTGCAGGGGAAGGTAATGGTATGATCAGATCAAATTGAGGTTTGATAAGATTTTAGATGACAGTAACCAAGTTGGGTAACTTGCTTAATTTCTGGTCCAAGTCAACCCACTTTACATTAGACCAGATGATTAGGGGTTGTTTTCTTTTGTGTTTGACAATAGTCCTATTAGGATTGTTGAAATGATGTTTAATTTCAAAAGTTAGAACATATTTTATATCTTTGTTTGTCCATTTTTCTTTTTCTTTATTCTTATTTCAATATATAACTAATTGAAGTGAATATTTTGTTGGTGTGTAGAATTTGATATCAATGTTGATTGTATCAATGTTGAGTTTATTGGGTGTTATCTCAATAAAACCTCAGACATGACGATTGATTAAGGATTGGCTACCAGTGAATGCTATATCTGTTGGGATGCTCATTACAAGTATGTTTAGGTATGACAATCTTTTTCAATTTGTTAGCACTTTTAGCACAAACCTCACAAAATAAAAATTATTAAGTTAATACTGCAATTTTAGCTACTAATTAATAATTCTTCTATTTGTCCTACATCACTCCTTGTACTATCAAAGTCTTTACTATTTAATGTGTTATGCTTTTGGATATAGTTTGGACTAAGAAATGCTAGTGGGACTGTCACACTTCATTTTGTTTAATTTCTAGTGTATAAGTTTCTTTTGTGGTAATACCAGATGTTCTTGTTAGACTGCATAATGTAGCTTATAAATTAGATGTTTTTTTAATCAATTAGATGTTTTTTTTTTCTCTTTAGATGCGTTCCACTACTCAATTGATTGATTCGACTGCTTCTAACTTCATTTCAAGAGAATCATTTCATTTTCTTAATCATTTCAAGAGAATCATTTCATTCTAACTTCTATCCTTCTTATAGATCTCGAATGATTTCATTTCCTTAATTCACTATTGTTGTACATTATCTTGTCATCTTTTTTTTTAAAATTAATTGCTTATGTTTATGCTTTCTGAATTTGTTCATAAAAAGAATTGAATTATTATGTTGTTAGTTTTTGGACTATATTTTTTTCTTGATTAAATTAAGGCCATTATTTTTCTTGATTAAATTAAGGCCACAATAAAGTAGTTAGTATTTCATTTTTTAAATATATCAACATGTTTGTGAGCATAGTAGTTTTACAATTCTAATCTACTTCTTGTTTCTTTTTTTTATAAGATGGTGATAATTAGGAGTGGATAAGGAGGTGCTTCGTGAAGAATTTTGGAGTGCCCATACATATTGGTTTTGTTTAGTATTTAGATTAATTCATTTATATACCATATAGAATAACAGACGATATTGTAGATGAAAATTTTAGCTAGTGATTTTTTGTTTTTTGTTTGAATATGTTAAATGTTGAATTTTTCAACTCCTTTTGGACTATGTATTATATATAAATGCAGTTTTTTGATAATTTACTTTTGATAATACGTACACTAATATATGTATATTGCTTTTAATATATATATGAATGTTGCTTACATAATGATAAGCGATTGCTTTTACGTTAACTATTATTGTTATTGCTTTTATGGTAAAAATTATTGATAACGAAAGAATAAATTGTTGCCTAAAAAAATTCACTTTGTTGCTTTATCTATGTAACATTGCTGCCTAAAAAGACTTAATATGTTACATATCTATTTAAAATTGTTGCTATAGTTTGAAACTAATGTGTTGTCTTAGTTAAAACTTAAAGCAACATTTTTTATTTTGTTGATTAATTAACAAATTCTGTTGCATTATACTTATTGTAGCGTCATTTCTTGTAACGATACGAATTCTATTGTCTTAACAAAAAGGCAACGATAATTGTACTTATAGCTACGCTTTTGTTTATTGCCTAAAGCACTTTGTACTGTAGTATCTGTGACTTTAAAAAACTATTAACAACTCCTTTATAGTTTTGGTTTTACAACACTTATGCCCCTACCATCAACTTTCGTTACAAACATTAATAATATGTAGTGTCATATGTAGTGTTACATAATGAAAACAATGTCGTTTTGGAGTCTATGTTTAGAGTTTTTAATGGAAGATGATAGTAGGGGGTAAGTGTTATAAAACCAAAACTATAAGAGTTTATTGATAGTTTTTAAAAGTCAGGGCATACATTAATAATATGTCAAATCTTAGGGAATCCATTGAATTTAATCCTAATTTTTATGATTTAGCACTTAAGAGAAATTAAAAATTAAGGAATGATTGTGTTATTATTACTTACCTTTTTTCCTTCCTTCCATTTTATTCGCGTATAATGGATGGTAGATATCAAATCATTCCTGCACATATTTAGACCTTAGGTCCTAAGTATAGGAAACTCATTGACAAAGAATTGATAAAGGAGAGAATCATATTCCAAGAGATGAAGTAGACAAAGTGTGACAGTGAAGTCATACAACATAGGCTTCTTAACTACATTGTCAAGCTATCAAAAGATCCAAGCATAAGCCCTTTAACTTTAAGAGATAGGCTTATGCCTAATGACTTCATTGATTAAACTTTACAAGTTTGAAGCATGCATATGCGAGCAATCAATTATTTTTAAGGACAAACGAAGGATTTTTGGTATGAGATGCGTTGTATAAAAGAGTCAACCTTTTCGGTTTATGATAATATATCACCTATCATCGCATTTAACTTTGTTTTAATATTTCAACATAGAGGAATAAAATATTTTAATTATAAAAATGATTAAATGCATTGAGGAATGGAAAGGTCTATCAATCTTAATATACCATATACGATGCATTTGAGTTATCGAGCATATGTATATATACTCTTCCCATATTTTGCTATAGAAAATTTACTCTTTGTGAAAAATCAAACCAAAATCTCCTTTTTCCTTACAATTTTTGGGTTCAAATTTCCATTTCTAAAATCCATTCACTTTCATCAATACGTTCTTTTCTTAAGTTTCCACATTTTTTTAGTTAACATATCTCATTGTAATCGCATACGATGTAACAGTAATGTCTCTACGCAAGAATTTGGGGACTTGAAGATTTTAAGTAGCGAGTCATGAGTAATGCTGAAGGTAATTATGTCTTTTTTTTTCACATTAGAATGATGTGGAAGTTTAATTTTAAATGTTTTGTAGGTAAATTCAAGTTAGAAGATTTTAAGGAATGAGCGTAAACTTCATCATTTCCTCATGCATCAATTTTAGGTAGTCTCTCCCTTTTGAAGGGGCTTGCTTGCTAAGCTTTAGAAGATCACTAAGTCAGTATTAAATGTAAACGAGGCTCTCTTGAATGCCTTTTGCCTTTAGATACTAGAGGAAACAAGTTTGGTAATATACCAACTTCAGACACTATTGGTGTGTTATCTTATACTTCAAAGTAAATTGTCATTTAAGGGACATTAAGCTATCAATAGGTCTATTTATGTTTATGAAACAACCATTAAGATCAATGACAATAAAGAGTTCAAACTCATTACCTAGAGTCGATGGATCTCATCTTGACTCACCACTAATCAGATAGGTACTTAATTACATCAAATGATCATTCAACTAGCATTTTTATACACTAGGTGTCCGACATCAAAATATAATAAGTGACCTATTGATTACTATGATGATCTCAGGTCAAAGGAAAAATAT
>JAOQMQ010000196.1:25155795-25167894 GCA_027563845.1 Erythroxylum subrotundum
CTTGCGTCTGCTTTCTTTCGTCTGCTTTCCTATTATAGCTTCCGTCTGCTTTCCACTTTTAGCTTCCGTCTGCTTTTTTATTTGGCTTCCGTCTGCTTTTGTATTTGGTTCCGTCTGCTTTTATATTTGGTTCCGTCTGCTTTTGTATTTGGCTTCCGTCTGCTTTTCATTTTTAGTTTCCTTCCGTCTGCTTTCTTCATTTTTGCGTTATTATTTGTTCTTCATCAAAATCATTAATCGTAAAGTCATTTTGACTTAATAGAAGGCTCTAGATCTGCTAGTAATCCTTGTCCAAATTTTGGAAATTTTATTGATGAAACTTACTAACATCCCATCTGGTGGAAATTTTTTTACCTGGACAAACAAACAATTTGGAACTAGTCTTATAAAAAAAAAGCTAGACAAGAGTTTAGTAAATCTACAACGGATGACAATTTTCCCAAACTGCTTCTCTACCTTCTCCTTTAATAACCTTTCTGACCATTCTCCTCTAATCACTTGTACCGAAATGATAAGCCCCAAATCGCCATTTAGGTACAATAATTTCTTAGTAGACCTAGCAAGTTTTAAGGATGGAGTTTGGAATTCCTTAAGAACTAGAATTAGAGGTAATAAACAATTTATTTATGCAAGGAAGGCAAATCTCATCAAGTTAAAAATGAAGTTCATGTTTAAGGAAAATGTAGGTAATAATCACCATCTTGTCAACACAGCCAGAAAGGATCTGGAAGGAATTCAACATGAAAGTCTATCTTAATCCTCTATCCTCTCATTTATAAAGATTAGAAAGAGTTGCATTGTATAATTATTCCAAAGCTCTTCTTTATGACTATGCTCTTATAAAATAGAAATCAAGGCTAGATTGGATGAGGAGTAGAGACAGGAATACCTCCATCTTTCATAAGGCCATTATTACTGGAAGAGTTAGGAACATAATCATTTCAATTGAGTATAACAATCTCAAGTTAGACTCATAGCCTCAGATACTATAAGGAGCTTTTGATTACTTTAATGATCTGATTAATAGCCCCATTTGAGCGCATTCCACAAAACCCCTACTCAAAGAAATCTTGCAGGAATGTATCTCATCACAGGAAGTTGATCTACTATGCAAGCTTATCACTCTTCAGGAAATCAAAGACACTTTGAAATCTCTTTATCCCACAAAGCTCCAGGCCCTGATGGATTCAACATTAACTTCTTTTTCAAATCTTGGCCTCTCATAGGAAACCTTATAACTAAAGTTGTTTTAGAGTTTTTAATAAAAGTTTCGTACTTACGAAGATTAACAAGACCTTTATTACTATTATTCCTAAAAGTGGTGAGCTTAATCAATTCTTAAATTTTTGCCCCATTTCCTGTTGTAACTCCATCTATAAGATAATTTTTAAAATTCTTGCTCATAGATTGAAAAGGATACTTCTAAACCACATTGGACCTACTCAAGGTGCATATATTCTTGGAAGGGTAATTGGTGAAAATATTTTAATTCTTTAGGATTTAATTAAAGCTTATTCAAAGAAGAGGGGCCATTCCAATTGTTATATCAAAATTGACCTGAAAAAAGCCTATGATAGTGTAGAATGGGAATTTATAATCAACACACTATTATGGAATTCCCAACTGCTTTTTTTCAATGGATTAAGCAATGTGTCATGTCTCTTTCATATAACATCCTTATCAATGGCCAACCCACTAAGCTTTTCAAAAGTTTTAAAGGAATTTGTCAAGGTGATCCCATCTCCTCTTACCTTTTTGTACTTGTTATGGAAGTTTTCAACAAGCTGCTTAGGAGAGTTGTAGAAAGAACCAAGGGGTTCAAATATCACTCTAAATATAGAAAACTACAAATTACCAATCTTTGTTTTGCTAATGACCTTATCTTACTCTCCAAAGCAAACATTACATCCATTTCAGCTCTTGAAAAAGCTTTAAAGGTCTTCAACATAATGTCTGGTCTACAGATGAACAACTCTAAGAGTGGTTTTTTCCTCTCTAAAAGTGTTGCAAACTACAATTCAAATTTGACTACCATAATAGGTTTCAAACAACAAACTCTTCCTATGAGGTACCTTGGCATTCCAATCGCTACTTTTAAATTAAATAATATAGATTTCAGCAGTTTATTCGATAAAACCAACACTATAATTTCTGTATGGAGCTCTAGACATCTTTCCACAACTGGTGGAGCTCAGCTTATTGTATTCATTATAAACTTTATCAATGTATATTGGGCTGCTCACTTAGCTTTACCAATCATCATCAATCTATTGATAAGGTATTTAACAGGTTTTTATGGTTCAGAAGTAATGGAAGTCCAAATAGGGTCAAAATGAAATGGGGTGAAGTGTGTATCCTCAAAGATTAAGGGTGCCTTAGTATATGCTCTCTATGAACACTATCATGCTCACTAAAAGACTGTGGAGACTCATTTTTGATAAATAGTCCCTTTACTGCAAATGGATACACAATTATTTCATTAAAAACAGTAGTATGTGGAGTTTTGATGCCAAGCATTATCCCTCTTCTACTTTGAAAGCAATCTTCAAGATGTGAGAAATATTTATATCTGACTTCATTACACTAATAGGAAATGGAGAGTTCATCAGTTTTTGGTAAGATAATTGGTTATCTACGGGTCCTTTGGATGAATTAGTTGATGCCTCACCTTTCAGGTCTGTGATTCACCAAAAACCAATAGTAACAGCAGCTCTAACGAATAAGGAGATCATCAAACAAGTTCCTATTGCCAGCTCTATGAAGAATGAGATTATTCATACCACTACTAACACATTTGAGGACAAATTCATTTGGATACACACTTCTGATGACATATTTATCAACCAATCATGCAAAAGGGTTCTATTATATAATTTGGTATCTACATCTTGGACTAAAGTGGTGTGGTTCAATCATCTTCATCGATGAGCTTCGGCCACTCTATGGCTTGCCATGAAGAACATGTTGCCATTTGTAGATAAACTTGCTAGGTTTATAAATCTCACCAAATGATGTACACTTTGCAGAAGTGTTGAAGAAAGCATAGACTATTTATTCTTTAAATGTAGTTTTACTATTGAAATTTGGAAAGCACTACTGATCAGATGCTTGAATACTGATGCACCAAATTATTTGAACAACATTAAAACCTGGTGCTCAACAATTAGCCATCCAAAAAGAACTGGTGCTTCTACATATCCTTATCTTTTCTAGTCATAGCCACTTAGGATGAGAGAAACAATCGCATTTTCCAAGATAAATGCCTCTCCAACGAGCAATTCTATAGTAATCTTATGTAGTTGATTAGATATCAACTTGGTTAATTTCATATTAAATGCTATAATTTTAAGGTGAAGGCAAGTATGATATTTTTTCTATATATTCCTACATGAATCATTTGAAGATGGTTTGAGAAAACTATAAAATTATAATAATGTAAGGATGTTTATATAAGTAGTTGAAGAAAGGAAACTGAAGATAATTGAGGTGTATTTAGATGGGGAGAAGTTTTCAAACTATGAACGCTTAATAAACCTAATAGATATTATTATGGGGATAATTGGTGTTGATGATGACCTAATATACACTAAAGCAGACACTAAAGAAGCTATTATAGCAATCATTGAAGTAATCACAAAGTCACTGACTGATGGACCCATTAAAGTAGTGATTGAAGTAGACTTTGAAGCATCAAATGATATAGATGACCTAATATATAATAATAACAAGTCAAGATATTTCAGTGAGTTGGGTTATTCGAATGAATAAATTGAAAGCGATATATTTGAATGCGGCATAGAAGAAAAATTTTATGATATGAGTAAGTGGTAAATGGATTCCTAGAATAATAATTTAGGGGATAATAAGATTGAAGTTGATGACAAAGAAATTGGTAGCCTAGAAGGAAGTTTAGATGAAGAGAAGAAGAAATCAAAATATCCTCACTTTAGTGTTTTGAGCTCATATAATATAAACATTATTTTGAAGTAGTGAATGGTTTATTTAATTATATCAACATTTTTAGAAAGGATTTGAAGAACATAAGTATCTAAGTGGGGATTGAATATGTGTATATAAAAAATGAAAGGACATGAAATATGGATGGAGAATGCATGTAATACTTACATAAAATGCGCATGCATTTCATATCAACATATTCCATGACACCTTTTTTCATAGTATAACATTTGATTGTATGTAGATTAATTATCAATGGATTGCTATCAAGTATGCAACACACTTTAAACAGAATTGTAGTTCACATCTTTCAGGGTTAAAAGGAAATACATTACGAAATTATCAATAAAAGATTTCAAACATTAAAACTTAGAAAGATAAGAGGCATGCCTTGCATTTAATGCTTGGAGATGAAGGGGAAAAATATGAAAAGTAAAAAGGGTACCTTTTGAGTATAATAAAAAGTAATAAGTTAACTTACTTACTATCAAATCTCTTAAAGTTATATTTGATTCATGCTACATTTATCTCGAAAAAGTAAAATTTGGGTTCGTCAATGTTTGTAAACCAATTATATTACTTTTATTGATAAAAAAATTAACTAGTGATAGCATTAATTAAATCTTCTTGTTACCTGTCCTAAGAACTTTGACCCTAGTTTAACTAAAAGAATGAAAGTTTTCAAAACATTAGAAGTTTTTTTTTTTTTTGTTATAACATGTAAGTCCATACTACCATGATCATCTAATGTACAATTGGCAAAAGTAATTTGCTCCACTTGATTGAATTTATAAAATAGGACCCGAAGATGAATGTGAAACAAATCAAAACATGCTTGAGAACTTGAATGACTGCCAGAAAACCTTAATCTTGTATGTTTTCCCATAGCACAAATTGAACAAAACTAATCAATTTTAATAAGATCTTCTTTATTTTTTTGAATGGAATTTTAATAAGATCTTTATCAACATCAATGTGTGGAAGTTTTTTTTATGAAATGCATGTCCTAATCTAGAATGCAACACAACTGAATTTGCATTTAAACTAGCAGAACGATGTCCTACCTTAGACCGACTGTAAACCATTAATTTTATTCCATATTGTTTTCTCCACATTATTTGTAGGTAAGTATAAATTAAAAATGAATATTTGATCTAACATGGTATTGGTTATGTATGTGGTTTATGTACATCTGTGTAAAGCTCGCTTCAGTAACTCTGCATAGCCCCTCTTCTTCTTTCCCAAGCTTCCTTCGTTTCAAGGTCCGGAAACAAACAGAAGTGAGGACAGCAAACCAGAGTTATATTTTATTAATTTGCTAACTGTAAGCAAATTAAAACTGAAAGAGGGAACAAACGAAACACCTTTCAGCACAAATTTGGTAGCTAAGTTTACACTTCCTCTGTGTGTAACATTGGTTTGTAGTTCCATCTGGCTAGAAAACAGTCAAAGGCATAGGTAAAGAAGAAAGGTTATAGAAAATGGTCATGTCAAGGCTCATATGATTTGTGGCCCTGTGAATAAACTGCACCTACACTGCCTGCACCAGCTGCTAAAGGAACCCTGTTTACCACCAAAATTGGTGTCATTCTCTCTGTAACGCTGGAGTTGTGCCAGTCCCATTCCCTTCTAAAGCTCTTTCCTTTTTGAAAGAATATAGAAACTAGTAGTTGGCATCTTGAAGAAGGTGTAAGGGAACAGGTTGAAGTTGCACAGGTTTTTTCTTGGAGAGAATAAGGAGAAAACAACTAGTGACAGCGAATCTGGAACCTTGAATCTTGGCTTGTAGGTGAAGGGTTAGGCTTCAGGGAATCGAGTAGTTGAAAAGCCCAATTTTATGCATTCTTCTCTAGGTATGTGATAAAAGTTGATCTAAATTTTTCTGAAGAAGACTCCAGCAAAACGTTCTGAACTAAAAATAATTATAATCATTAGCCAGTGAACAAAGCCATTTAAAATAAAGAATAATGTTGAATGAAAATGATAATGGAACGTTAAAAAAAAAAAAGGGAGCTTTACAAGAAAGTCACCAGTCCTTTTGACGGAGTATGGTGGACTAGACACTGAAAATTAAAGCTAAGATCGCTCCGTCCGCATCCACAGGAAATGAGTGCTCCACTTTAAACACGGTTCTCTTCCATTCCACCGACAATTGTGGGTCAATCCACCCAAGTACAGTAAACTAACAGTAAGAAAAGAGGCCAACCATAATTAATTGTGGGAAAATAATTAAATCCAGACAAATAAATATTTTCACTCTCTGGCTCTGCCCCATACCATACAAGATAAATAAAACTAACGAAAAGCAGAGTCAGCCATTTGCTTGCTCAGCCGAAGAAATTGCAATTATTTTTTTACATTTTAAAAAATTAACTAAATATAAATTTAAAGTAGTTAACTTTTGTAAACTTTTCTTTCCTCCTCCTCTTAAATCAAAGTTGCTGTCTTCTTCTCTGCCTCTGGCTAATTATGTCTCAATGGCTTCCAACTTGAGATCTTTCCTTATCCTCTGCTTCTTCTGCAAGTGCATCAATTCAAACAGAGCCCTTGAAGCAGACACAGAATCAGTAGTCTGCACCGACCGCTGGATCCACATCAGACGGCTGCCATCAAGATTCAATCTTGATCTCCTAACAAACTGCTCTCAATACCCCCTTGTCGACAGTTTCTGTCCTTATCTTCCAAACCATGGCCTTGGTCCCAAAACTCACAATCGCTCTCAATCGTGGTACCGTACAAACCCCCTTTTGCTGGAGCTAACCTTCCATCGGAGAATGCTTGAATACCCATGTCTTACTTCAGATCCCAGCCTTGCCAATGCTATCTATTTGCCATACTACGCAGCGATCGACGCATTGAGATACTTGTATGGCCCTGATGTGAACAAAAGCATGGAACATGGTTTGGAGTTGTATGAATATCTTCGTCAAAATGAAGGATGGATATGGAATAAGCGTGGTGGGATTGATCATTTCTTAGTTATGGCACGTCCAGCTTGGGACTTCTCCCAGTCTCCTGATGCTGATCCTCCAATATGGGGCACTTCGTTCCTTGAATTGCCAGAGTTCTACAATATCACTGCATTGGTTGTGGAGTCAAGACCTTGGCCTTGGCAAGAACAGGCTGTGCCTTACTTGACCTCATTCCACCCTCCAAGTTTAGCACTACTCGAATCTTGGATGAAACGTGTCAAAGCTTCTCGTAGGACAACGTTAATGCTTTTTGCCGGTGGTGGTGGAATTGCTGCTCAACCGAACATCAGGAGAAGCATTAGAAACGAGTGTGAAAACAGTACTAACGATAATGGTGGTTTGGTAACTAATCGAGGTTATCAATACAGCAAGGTGTGTGACATTGTGGATTGTTCTAATGGGATATGTGAGCATGACCCAATAAGGTACATGAGGCCAATGTTACAAGCCACGTTCTGTTTGCAACCTCCTGGCGACACACCAACTCGGAGGTCCACGTTTGATGCGATTATTGCAGGGTGTATACCTGTTTTCTTTGAAGAACAGACAGCAACATCGCAATATGATTGGCACTTGCCGTTGGGGACGTATCATCAATTCGCTGTATTGATACCGAAAGAGGATGTTGTGTTTAAAGGGTTGAAGATTTTGGATGTATTAATGGGCATTCCAAGAGGTCGAGTCAGAAGGATGAGGGAAAAAGTCATAGAATTGATGCCACGAGTTGTGTATAGAAAACATGGGAGCCCGTTAGGTTTAAGATCGAAAAAGGATGCTGTTGATATTGCCATAGAAGGTGCATTGCAGAGGATCAATTATAGGCTTAAAGGAGGATTTTTCGGATAGACGAGTAGTTTCTGGGCACTGTAACTATTACATATTGTTGTATTAATGTCTCCTACTTCGACAATGATCAGCTGTAATCATACTTGTGAGATTATGTTTTCTGAAATACATATTTTGAGCAACTTTCTCAATGTGTGCAGAATTTTACAAAAGAAGCCGCAGAAGAATGCATAAGATTAATTGCTTGACTCAAACGAAAAGATATGAAATCATTATTCAACATCCGAGATTTTAACAAATTAAAAAAAAACAGGCGAAAACTGGAGCAGGAAACAAAGTGAGCTCTTGGTTTTTGCAGCCACATGATCTGCAGTTATGTGCATTACATAAACAGATGTGTGGGGTAGCCAAAAAAACGCTCGACAAGTGCATGGTACAAGGAGTTCCTGTTTCTTTCCTTTCTTCATTTTTCAATATCTTCTCTTTTGTTGTTGTTTTTTTCTTTTTTTGGAATAACGGTCATTCATCTCCGCACAATGTTTCACCTCCATCTAACAATTGCTGAACCCCATGTTAGACCAGCTCCAAAACCTGCAGCTGCTATGAGGTGCCCGGACTTCACCTTACCACTTCGAACTGCTTCATCCAATGCCAGTGGAATGGAAGCTGCGCTTGTATTGCCATAATTTGAAAGGTTTGCAATAACTCTTTCTGGTGGGACTTCCAATCGTGTTGCAACCGCATCAATGATCCTTTGATTTGCCTGCAGATAATTCATCTTTGTCGTAACTCCATAAACAAGTACAATGACTAGCATTTGGCAAGCAGCACAAAATTGGTAAATCGGCTCTCAAAACGCAGCCTTGCAAGAACTGTGTAATTCTACAGCACAGTATGCTTATTAAGAAACTAAAACTCACAACCTCTTTCCATGATCAATATATGAAACGTACAACTTTCATGTAACACTAGTAAACTTTACACTAGACCTTTTCCCTGTTGGAGATTTGTAAAAATTATGCAATGCAACCATAAATTTCTGTTTTAGTAACTCCACAATTATCCTTCAAATACATCCGGTTAAACAAGTCTTTACTTTTCTGCCTAAGGAAAAGAAGGCATCTGGTAGAGAATCGGTGGATGACAAGGACGAAGAAACAAAAGAAATTGGCCCATGCTGGAGACTTTTGCTGAAGTCAACTGTGCTTAAGACGAGTGTTTTAAGTAATATGCATACCTGGTGAAGAAGTAGCCAATCGATGTTAGATCCACTGATACCAGCCTTTTCAAGAGCAGACTCTATGGATTGAGGGACACATCGCACAGCAAATCGGAAAACCTCCTTCCCGTTCATTTGAATGTTTGAATATGAAACGTGTTGTGGAGGGAAGCCTAAAACCGCACCATTAGAACCCAGTGTATGATCTACTTCATTTTCTTTCATTACAGCATTTAAATGCCTGCACAGAAGGTAGTCATTTTCTCCTTTAGCAGAAACTACCATATCGTTTCTTTCCAAGAGATATAAGCATTATACCTTTGGCCATCACCATCACTATGTAAGTCAAAACTGAAGAAACCATCATGTTCGCTGTCACAAGCCTGCAAAGTCATTGTAGATTGGAACAGAAACATAGAAGCATCAATACAATTTTGTCAGCTACCATCAAATCAGTTGCAAATAATTATTAAACAAGAAAGAGATGGAATGGGACAAACAGTACTACTATTGGCAATGCCCTCAACAAAATTTTTTAACTCAAATCATTAATTACAAAACAATGGTTCCAATATGGAAATTTCAGAGAAAGATTCAAAATACTAATATTTTTGCAGTTTTAACTGGGGTTATTTCAAATTTAGCTTATAGATAACAAGTATAACTAGGCCTAAATCAATAATTATTTTGGTTCTCTTCTTTTATTCCTTTGGGTATAAGTTTACAAAGCACTACGGACTGCTGTCAGCTTGATGCTTTCTCTTCACATCAAATAATACCAACCCTTCACTGACATCTGTAACTTGAAAAATGCTACAAACTCTAATCACATGCTCGAGTACCAAAAAAATGAAACATCATCAAATGTTTATCAAAATATTAATCATCAGATATCACAAGGACAATGTTTTAGTAGGAAAAGGATCCTCTTCAGATGTATAAACCAAAAATCATAGAATAGCAAGGACTATTACCTGCACTAGCACAGCACCAGCTGCATCACCAAAGAGAATACAGGTAGTTCTATCCGTCCAGTCAACAAACCGAGAAAGAGCATCAGCACCAATTACTAATATATTTTGAAATGGACCTCCTGTAGTTACCGCAGGATGATAAAATATCTTTCAACCTCTTAAGTATAGTTGCACAACTGAAAAGCTTTATTACCTCTTATATGACAAGCAGCCGAAACTAGACCCAGCATAAATCCACTACATGCAGCTGTAATATCATAAGCCAAAGGATTTCTTTTGCAGCCCAGTGCCTTTTGAATCTTAGGTTCAAATTAAAAGCCAAGTGAAAGAGAAAAGAATTAAAAAGAAATGTAGAGGAGAATTCTGAAGTATCTGAAACACACAGATTTTATTAGAAATTTAAAATCCAACCACAGTCAAAGTTTATATCACCACCAGAAAAATTCAAAGAAACTAGGGGCAGGTTTTTAGGCCAAAGACAGGATAAATGAATGACACCTAGAGCAGATCAATACTATAAGAAGTGACGGAAAGATAAGAGGACGGGAAAGCTGGGAGGAAATGTAAGCAATAATCTGTGTTTGCATTGTTTAGCACAGTTGACCTTAGCAATAGTACATAATTCCAATTTTCCACCAAAACTGCACATGTTCTAAAAGGTACTAATTTGTCTTCCTCAATACTTGAATATCAATGGGTCATAAAATAAATTCTTCTGTCCACCATGCCAAACAAACATAAAAGTGCTTTGTTAACTGTGCTTCTGTCCAGAGGGTGTATACTACCAAACGGGGATCATTTGGGACACAAAATATCATATGAAATGTTCCTCGAGAGGTCTGAAAGGAAGAAATACTTTGGAGAACATAAGAAATTCATTTTTCCATGTCCATCAAATTTCAGTTCATTACCCATTAGGCTAACTTCAGGAAATTATATTTTAGTAAAGTTATAAGAAAATCATCTAGTTATGAGAAATAAAGACTATCAATTACTACTTAAAGAGTTCAGACCCAAGTTATCAAGTCAACCCTTAAGTTCAACTTCAAAATGTTCAGTTTTGACAAACTTAGATCAAGGAGGATCAAGAACCAATTTAGCTTAGTTGATTCTTGAAC
Organism: Erythroxylum subrotundum; assembly: GCA_027563845.1. Classification (NCBI taxonomy): domain Eukaryota; kingdom Viridiplantae; phylum Streptophyta; class Magnoliopsida; order Malpighiales; family Erythroxylaceae; genus Erythroxylum; species Erythroxylum subrotundum. Next base: position 25,166,822 of record JAOQMQ010000196.1, read on the forward strand.
TTTAGCTGTCAATGGTGCATTGCACAACTCAAAATCGGCTATTACTAAATATCAAGAAATTACAAATTCTTCAACAAGACACTTAATGAAGTGCCATATATCCACGTCTAAATCTAATAAATAAATTGATCATGCATCGAACAACAAAATTCAATCTATTCAAGGAACTTTATTAATTCTAATCCCTTAACTTTTAAAATACAACAGAAAATGCAAAGAGCTTCCACCTAAATTCATTTCTAGTGAAAATTTCATCAACAACATGAGTTCAAGGAGTGTGGTAAGAAATGCATATTGCAGCATGGATTAAACTAATAGACAAGATGAATTTAGAAGAAGCTAAGCTAATCAAGTTGCACTTTAGCATATTATTAACTTGCAGCATAAATTAAGAGGGTAGACAAGAAAACGATTCTATCTACACATAGATGGTGGATGGTAGATGCAGCAAAGAGTAAATAAATATGAATTTAAACAGTATTCATACTGTTTCATGAATCACACAACTTTTTGCGTTTTCATTCAACCATTCATAACTCAATTTCTTGTTGTTAGCAACATTAAGAAAATAGAAGAACCATAAAACAACAAGTTATACCTGAGGAGCACTACCGAAAAGATCTTCTGGCGTAGATGAGCAGAACAACACCATGTCTACATCATCAGGTTCAATCTCTGCCATCTGAAGAGCTCTCCTGGATGCTTCTGTTGCTAAAGAAACTAAGCTTTCTTTTCCTGAAATGTCATCGATGGAACCAAGTTAGTAACTGTTAGAAATATAAGGATCTCCACACAAAAAAAAAAAACTTTAATTCTTCCTCTCCATAAAAGAAACTGATCGTTAAACCTCTATAGGTTGTAGAGACAGGCAATGAAAAGACAAAGGCTATATAGATATTAGGACCAAGCAGACATAAGATAGATTGCTCTTTGAATAATAACAAAAGAAAGCATTCTGGCAGTAAAGGTTTGTACTATTATTCAAAAGATAACTCAAAATAAATAATCACCAATGAAATCATTATTTTAAAAGGGGAAGCATAAACTCAATTAACTTGAAGTCACCATAAAGT
>JAOQMQ010000196.1:25179667-25191638 GCA_027563845.1 Erythroxylum subrotundum
AATCTCTCTTAACTCTCAATTTTCGATCTTATTAGTTTTACACAAGTTTTTCAGAAATACTTTACAACTTTGATTTTTAGTAGTTCTTGTGAAAAGAACAAGTTTCTTTTAACGATTGTTTTTAAAAGGGGATTAACGAAAAGAATACACAATTCGACCCCCCCCCTTCTTGTGCATTTGTATATCATTATTGAGTATTGTGTTAACGTGTGATTCACTTCACCTTCTAGTTATTTAATTTTTAGGATGGAGTTAAAATCCCCAAAAAGGATCCATGGATTGCTAATACTCACATCAACATCTTTAATTTGATTCTAAAGAAATTCCTCAGATATGAGCTATTATAAGCACAGATGAAGGAAATGAAGATTGGTTATGTTAAGACCCCATGGAGACTTGTAGATGAATGATTTGATCTAACGTCATTCTTGTGCATACTGTTAGAACATTAGAGTCATAAAGAACAATTATTCTTCCATTAGAAGGGTGACTATAATTAGTGGTTACTTTCCAATAAGTTGGAAAATAATTCGGTAATTTGCAATGTTCCTCTCTAATTCTAGTTTGCAAAATGCCAGCTATAGCCACTTTATTATGCAAAATCTTGTTTCTAATCATCAACTTTTTACTATAAGCATTTGCTCCTCTAACATTCCAAGATAATATATTCATGTGGCTTTCTCCCTATGTAGGGACTTCTTTTTCCTATTGGATCTCCTCCCGGTGACAGTTTCAAATTCTTGACTTGTATTTTCTTGCCCATACTTATGCTTACTAAGAGTATCAATTGTAGTATCCTCTGCAAATGGAACTCTCTCCATTATAGAAGTTGAGATTTAGGTACCAAAAGTTCTCTTTTCTTTACTTCCTGAAGGAGTAGTTTAGGGTACATTGTTCATAACTTCTTTGTTTTCCCCTTGAACATCTACATATAGATGGTTTACCTCAGCAGAGACATGATGATTAACATTGATCTTAATTAGCTCTTATTGACTTCCTATTTCAAAGACTCTTCTAATTGGTCTCTAGGATTTTTTCTTTTCAAGATAAGGTTTCCATGCATAATAACCTTCAATTAATCCTACAAAGGTTCCATATCTTCATTCAGCCTGATAAATGGGATCACCTATGGTAAATTAGACATGGAAGTAATCGAGATGTATATCCTTGCAAAATTGATTCGCCTGATCTTAGCAATGGATTGATCTATGGAAATTGGCTTGCCAATTTAGTTAGCAAGGTGACTAAGGCCATTAGTAGTCCAATATTTAAGAGGGACATCATGAAGGTAGATCTATATAGGAATGTTTTCCTCCTTAAGCTTCTTTAATTTCAGCCAAGTCTCCATGATTGCAACAAAAGTGGTTTATTATGAACATGCCAAGGTCCAGCTTAAACCACTATTTTGGCTTCCTCAGAGCTTGCAAATTTAAATAGAAAAAAATCCTTATTATTCACAAGCACATCTAGAAACCCTTGCTGCTTCCAATTGTTCATTGTTCATTGTTCATTTCGTGACTGAAAATGTTATCCTTTTATCTAGGAAAAAGCCAAGTATGGTGGACTTCCATCTGCCTACTTCGGATTTCATAAGTTCTATAGGGGGACATAATCCTCTACTCAGAAATTTCATTAGGAGGATAGTAAGCTAGCTTTAATTCAGTTCTAGCATCTCCAACCACCCAAGTCTATGATTTTCTAATTGGTGTTGAGTTTGTATCTAGAGAATGAGCATTAGAAGTTCAGGAACAGGATATTCCTTAGAGTTGGGAAGCTCAAAAAGAGATTAGGACAATTTGAGTTCAGGGGAGAGAAAGTATTAGTGTCCATAGGATCAAGTTAAGGACTATTGGGTAAAAGCAAAGTAACTAGGGTAAAGCATTCACAGAAGGTTGGAGTACAATGTAGGTCATAATAGAACAGAAAATGCAGCTAAAAGTTTAATGTGATGGAGATGTTTAGAGGGAATAGGCGCAAATGAAATATAAGGTGAGATTAGTGGAAGGAGAAGGGAAAAGATAGAGTTACAGGGAGATAAAGGTGTCGAGAGAGCTAAGTTTGACAGTAATGAAAGGTGGTAGCTAAGAGGATTGAAAGTATTCAAAAGAGAGGAAGCCATTAAAGCATTGGGAAGAACGTGAACAGTGGCCTTGGAGGGAGAACTCCATCTTTATGATTTTATCTTTAAATTTTTTTTCATTTTATAAGTTTACCTTTATTTCGCCTTATAAACTTATCTTCATTTCTTTTTAAACATTAGACTTTTTTTTTCCTAAACTCGTTCTCTTTCAAATAGAAGTTCAATTTATAATACCTAAGCTTTCTTTGTAAATCAATAAAAAATCAAGTTTATTTTATTTTCAATCTTTGAGAAATTTTTCTAGGCATTGCATTACCTCGAAAGTACAAGTCTAAGTAACTTTTCAGTATTTTATTTTAAGTTCTAGGTTAAACTATAAACTTCTAGACATTTAACTTATTTCTATTTCTTTAACATGTTTTTATTTAACTCATGCATAGATTTTCTTTCAAAATTCCATAGTTTATATAGTTTCAAAATCTTTCTTAGACATAGGTAATCACTTAGATGAGTAAACTAAAGTGTCTAAAATCTTCCATATTTTATAATTAGACATCAAACTCATCATCTCGTTAGTACTTTTTAGTTAATTTCCTTAGGTTTTTCTATATATTTTCTTAATAAGGTAAGGTGGGGAGACTCTATTAAATGTTCATCCCATATTCAGACATATTTCTATTTAAGACGTCTAAAATTATCAATGACAACTTGGGTGCTATAGGACGTTAAGTGAAATAAATGTATGATTAGACTAATATTATATAATGACAAAAATCTTAAAGATAAAATTAAATGAAGATAATTTTAGAAAATTTGGTTAAATTTTTGTTCAAGTATCTACTTGATATATTTAGCTTGTGAAAGCAGTAATAATTGTTGGAATATGCAACCTCACCAATGTCATTCATCTGAAATGTAGTTGATATTCAATCTTTGAGTTGCTTAAAAATTAGTATTACTAGATATCAAAACATCATCCACATATAATGATAAAATCAAAATGTTAGTGTTGGATCTGTCTCCATCAATCATTCTAAAATTATATGATATGATTGCATTGTGAAATTTAATATGTAGTTGCCTCTTAGTCTATTTTATATCATATATTGACTTTAATAGTCTATAAATTTTATGCTTATAGGCTTTTGAATAAAACCTATTGGCTTTTTTATATAAAATTCTTCATATAGTTCTTTGTTTAAGAGTGTTATCTTCACACCTATTTGGTGTAGTTCAAGAAACCATTACATCTATCAAATACAGAATTAATTAGACCAAAGAAATCCTCATAACAGTTATAACATTTCACTCTCTTTATGTTTTTCTTCTTGGGAGGACCACTTTTTCATTAGCTTTAGCCTTTTTGGAATCCTAAGAGTTTTATAAGCCTTTCTTCTTCTTCTTTTTTTGCACTTAAACCTAATATCATGCTTCCTTTTCTTACTTTTAGCTCTTTATGAGCTTAACTTAGCCACATAAACCTTAATATATTGCTTAGAAGCCTTAAGATTTTCCTCTTCCAATAACATGTGTCTCATGACATTCTCTATCATCCCGATATTCTCATTATGGGTAATTTGTATTTTCATATGATCTTAACTTTGAGGAAAATATCATATAACTGCTTACAATTTTAACTCGTTTGATAAGATATGAATAATATCCTTTAGCTCACTAATCATATTTGACATTAGCTTCAAATGCCTCCATAGTAAATGATTTGACCTTTTCTTTTAGGCGTCAAACTTAATGGTGAGTATCCTCAACTTAGTTATTAAGGTCTTAGTAAAGCATGCTGCTAGTGCAGACCATATGTCTTTGACATTTTCATAGCTTATAAACACTTCCATGATGTCATCATCAATTCTACTTAGCAATTTAATGTGACTGGAGGTGTTCTCCATTTTTCATAAGTCATAGGCCTCACAATTCTTCTTATGTTGAGTCATAAACTTCCATTGTTTTATTCTAAAATTTAGGAGCCCCTTGATGTTCTAATATATATTATATTTTCATAATTCAAATATCATAATTGTAACCATTCAATTCTTCACCTTTACTAAGTTTTGTGACAATATTCTTTGACATAGTAGTCATTTTTCTTAAACACATAGTTTTCATAATGAGATGTCTGTTATCATAATATTGTCATATCTGATTAATTTGATGTAATTTTCTAAATAGAAACCTTAATTATTTTCTTAATTACTCATAGAATTGCAATCTTAGATTTTCAATCATCATTCACTTAATTATTAGCCAACAACTAACTATTCTATTTAAACATATTTATTTCAAATACCATAAATGTAATATATAACACATATATAAAACAATAAAGAATTGCAATTTCATTGAATTGAATAAATGTTATCTATAAATTAACGACTATATTAAAGAACCACCAAATATGTTAAAAATTTAGTGCTTATTAGCTATCACCAAAAAATGCACTAAAATTACAAACAATCTTTAACTAGTTTTATAAAATTCGATAAATGCTATAGTGAATTGAGTTCATTAATTTTTAAACATTTCTTCAAAGACCATATCAACTATTATACTTACAATATTCATTGGCAATTCCCTAAAATAAAGACCTTTGGACAATTTTCTTCTTCTATACTCTTTTAATAAAGTTTGTACCACTCATTTCTATTCGTGGATAGGATCCAATGGAGTATTACACATCTTAATCAACAAATCTTTATCTAAAGGCAAGAGTATTATGTAAAGTGCTTCATATTTGCTCGTGGGAGTAGAAAAACCCTCATAACCAACAAAATATAACCTTAAATTATGTTATTCACCAAAATAATATGCAATTTCAAGTTTATTGTAGGCACTATTTAATACTAATCCAATTGTGCCTAAAATATACACGATTTTTGTTTATGTTAGTGTCCAAAATTGCAATCAAGTTCCTTACCATCTTAACCATTTTTTTTTAATAAATTGATTCAAGAGAAAATATTGTTCAACACTTTGAATAAGTTAAAATGCATCACCTAATATGAACACAATCCTCTAAGCTTAACACCCGCAAGAACATAAAAGGTTTAATTCCTTTTAAGTCAATGCACATATATTTGTTTTAATAAATAAAACATTGATAAACAACTAAAGAAATGATAAAGAAGGGGAATAAATTAAATAAACTATCATTTGATGAGAAGTGTATTATAAACAAGTAAAAATAGAATTCAAATTAATAGAAAGGTACTATCAAATAGATAACAAATAAGCAAGTTTAAACAAATGGTTAATGGGTTCACATATACCAAACCCCTCGTTCTTCTTTTAAGGTGAATATGATCCAATACCTTGACTATTTTTATTAGGCCCAAATAGACTCGTATATCTAGCCCACATAGCTTAGACCAAACATACTTGGCTAAGACCTATTTAACCCACCTGGACAAGTAACCTAATTAAATGGGCCCATATGACCCTTTATCAATTCACATTAGCCAAGCTTACTACACATTAAAACCCATTAAAATTAGTTTAATCCCCTAACCTAATGAAGATCAACTAAAATACAAAGGCTTAATGCAATAATAATTAAACTAATTAAAAAAACACACATCCTTCTAGTGGTTGAGAAAGAAGTTGATGTTTTCAAAATTTGCACAAACAATTTTAATAGTCTTTTACAAATAGTGGGATGTTAAGAAAATTCTCTGCATAATAATATGTAAAATATTATTTCTCCTAGACAAAATAAAGAAAGTAAATGCATATATTTAGGAGAAAGATCATAATATGTACCATTGACTCTAATATTAATGTTAAGGAAAGTAATATAAAAGAAAGTAAAGTGTGGAACAAAATTCATGTACGGTAAAAACATATTTTTCATCCAACCGATAAGAGATCATGATACGCAAAATATATCTTAGGTATATATAACTAATCATGCATAATATAGAAATATTTGCAAATTATCCACATATTAAAATCTCTTTTGAAACAAATTATGATATATTTTCTCTCTCTCTAAGACTTCTGTGTAAGCCTCTTTGAAACAACATGTGAAAAGTTTTTTATTTCTCTAAGACTTTTGTATCTTTCTCTGTGATGTATGTTTTCTCATGTGGATCTTTCAAATGTGGTCAAATACTCTTATCTCATTTAATCAACATATTGATTATATATATGTCTCTCGTGTTTTAATGAATTGCTTTTTTCATTCCCCTCCCTTTTTATGAGATATCATTTAATTCAAAATTAAATTTTGTGCAACTCATCATGAATGTTCCACAATCAAAATATCCCAACATTTTGTATCCTACAATTATATATTTATTATATTTATTTAATAAATAAATTTTCTTATCGTATACTTTTTGTTTAATTAATTAATTCATAAGATAAATTCTATAGGATAAAATACACATTCTAAATAAAATTATAATGAGATTATATTTTTGAATTTTATATTGTATTCATATATTATTTTTTAAATTATTCTTCATTTTTATTTTATTAAAATTTCAGATTAATAAAATAAAAAACTAACATGCATTCTATTTCTTCTTTTTTATAAAAGGAGTAGTTCATAAACTAAAATATGAATATACTTAAATAAATGCGTAAATACCTTTTAGAGAATAAATTCACGAAATTAACTTTTTTATAATAATTCTGTATAGAAAAATTGCTTTCTCTCTTTTCATACAAGTCAATTGAAAACAATCTTTCTAGTAGTTAAGAGTAAAACTGCGTACTACTAGACCTCACCTTATGTATCAGCGAGATTTATAGTGAGTGTTGTTGTTTATAAAAAACATCCATGATAATTATATAAATGATCATTATATTTTATATAGGAATTACTAGCTTAAAAACAGGAAATGAATTAATTGAGAAAAGAGACCTTTTTTCTCTTTCATCCACTCGATTCGCAAATACAAGGAGAGGCTTATTGTTGGTCTTCAATTTGCAGTCAAGTTATCAAATCAAATCATGGTTTCTTTATGAGTTCTTTATGCTACAATTGCCAGGAGATTAGAGACTTGTGCCTTTTACCTCAACCTCTGAACTTGACCTGATTAGCAGTCTGCCACCAGACAACTCAAAGGTGACACCCTGACCTAAAGATGTGACTTGTTCAGTGCTTCACGGAGAGGTGTATAGCAACTCCCCTATTCTTCTGAAATGTATGGAGTAAAGTCCTGGTACGCCTCCAGGATCAAATGGTGGTCGTCCCATTCATCACGGTAATTTCCAGGCGACTTGTGCCTCCTCTCACTCACTGCTTGGTACATTTTCTTTCTCCATTCTTCAAAGCCAGGACACCCACACTGCGCAGCGAGCCAGCAGTTGTATTCAAACTGCAAAATGACATCCAGTAACTTATTTCCAACTTCTCAAAGGAATTGTTCAAAAGCATCACCAACACAGTTTCTTCAACTAATAATAGACGAAGCATATAGTATATGTCCACCAAAACAATTGGGAAAACACAATCAGGAAAAGAGAATCCATGAAAGTAAAAAACCTGGATGTCCTTTAAGACATGAGTAGAAAGAGGGTAAACAAGATAAAAATAAAGAACAGATGGAGATTGATATCATAGAGTTGAATTCTAGCTCTACACCCACGAGACCATGACCAAATATGAGCTCGAAGGTTTCTTCTCAACCCCCCGAATTTCTCGACAGTGGTTTTATCTCATATCTCGTTAATAAAAGAACTTCAAAGTAGTAGCTCTGTCTCCACTATGATCCACGTATGTGAAAATTTGTCAACAAAAACAGAAAAGCTTACTCCGCCAACTAACTTATTTCCCAATGGTTAAAGCAAGATTGGAACATCAAAGTTTGCCACCCAAATCAGACCTCACTAAGCATTTTTGCATAATTTCAAATTAATTCTGAAAACTTATATCCTATATTCGATGGATTAAGTTCTATCAATCCCACTTTTGGACATAAATCTTAGTCCAAAATCTCTTTTGCATACACAACTAACAGATACCGAGACAATCAAAGTTTCTTTTTACTTTTGGTTTCCTGTTTAGTTATCTCAAGAGGCAAAAGTTTAAGCATGCTGATGGTAACCAGTTATCTAACAAGAACAATTTACGGTGAATAGAGGATTCGAGGAGGATAGAAAACAGTGCGCATTACATTTAATAACTTATCAAGTATACTGTCAGAAAAATGTCCATTACCTAGAACTGCATTAGGTTGCTTTCTAGACTTATCATTCATTTATTTTAAATGCAACACCTTCGATAAACCAACTGATACTGAATCGAGTTTGACCAACGTACTCTGCAAAGGTAATAACTAGAACCACAACAATGGACAGGGCGTCCTCATATGGAAGGGTTACCTGAGTATCACCCATGTTGTGAGTATATCGTTGGGGAATGTTAGATGCCTCAAGTGACAGGTAGAATGCTTCAACATCTTCCATCATCTTCTCTTGTGATGGAAGCAAAATTCGACCCGATAAAACACCAGCAATCCACTTGCTTTGAAATTCAAACATGGGCAAAGGAACAACCTAATGCCACAAAAGATAGTACTTTTGCATTGATAACTGGACACCCAATCAAAGCGAAGTATGTGAGAGAGAGTTAAACCTTCCAAGGAATTCCAACAAATGAAAGTGATGGGGAGAAGATGGGTGGAAAAACATCCTTGTATAGTGGTCCCACACGATTGTCATCCACAGTTACAATGCCATTGGTTTGGAGAAAAGGAAAGTGATAATTGAACCTTGACAATTGCCACCAAACACTTAGTCCCTCATTGTTCATTGAAACAGATCTGATATGTTTTATCATTTAAGCATAAGGGAAGTTGTTCCGTAAAGAGACAAATCAGGAGTACCCAGTGCAATGTAGAATGACGTTGGCAACAACAGTCCTCCCATTTCGAAAGACGACAGAACCATCTTCACGGGCACTTTCAATCTGCATTATTTTAGTAATACACAAATTTAGACAAGTCCTCACGGAAATAAAGTCAAATTACCTCAAGCATCTAATATAACCGAGGTAAGTCACTTATGAGTTTGTACCATGGAATGAAGCCACATATTATCATATCCATGCTGCAATTCATATGTGTCGTCTGGAACTGATCTGGAAACAACATGGACCTCCTTGGCGAAACCAGCAATTTCCCTTGATAAATCAGCAGCGCTTGATGAACGCCCAATCAAAATTACCACCTGTCCACATATGAGCAATGAGTAAGAAGAGGGAGATACTAACCAGCAAAAAATGGGAAGCTTACCAAAGCAGTTAGGTTTAATTTGATTGCACACTGTCCAGCTACCAGACAAACAAAAAAACATGGTTCAGCATTAGTGCAAGTGGCAAGAATAAAATTAGATGAAGATCATAAACCTAAGGATATTTGATTGAATGGCGGTTGACTTTACCATTGGCAAATCCAAGAAATGATGTAAACATTGTTTTGAACTAATGGATCAAAACAGATAGCAGTAAGAGGGGAAATGCAACTGCCAAGAAATTTTAGTATTATAGGTTTATAAACTCACCATGTTTCTTCTAACATATTGTTTTGAAGATTTATAAACTCACCATGTTTCTTCTACATGTTTCTTCTAACATATTGTTTTGAAGATTATTCTGTTCATACAGTACTACAATTAGAACAAGTAGTATATTACAATGATTAATATTCTTGCAAGATATTGTCAGACTATGCAAAAGTTTGTAACGGACTTACAGAAAGAATGGATCAACCAAGTTCCTCCAAAACATTGATACCAACAACAAGCTCTGTTGATTAGATATCTACCGCACAACCCAGTATCTTGAGACTATTTGTGCCAGTCTTTAAGTCACCCAACTGCATATTCTATTTGTTAAAGCATTATCCTTCTTATTTTAGTTTAGAGTTACCAACAGTAAAACACATGCTATACTCTAAGGAGGGTAACACTCATATGCAGCAGACTCCTTGTCCTTGCCGCAGAAGTCCTATAGCTTCAGTAACAGATTTTTATATCTTTTCTTCTCTCCGCTTTTCTAGATGTGAATTTCATGTGTTGTTTCCAGAGTTATAATTCAGCTTTTGATACATAAATTCACCCATACCAAGTAGATCTCTTACTTACTTTACAAAGAGAGGAAAAGGGTTCCCCTATGGAAATATTTACATGTCACAAAGCATCTAGACATAACCAAGAATCCAAGACAAACATCATTTCTACGAAACCTCTTTTTCTACCATACTAGAAAATTTTCACGAAAATCAATTGCCATAACATGCGCAGAAAACTGCAGAAGTCTAGAAGTATTGTCGAAGCATTGACATCCAGTGCAACATAAAAATATTATAAGAAGCAAAAGACCAGCACGTACTTGGTCTTGAAAAGGCTCTGGAACACGATAATTATGGCTATGGATTTGCTTTCCCGGCCATGCACTAATGCCTGTAAAAAGATAAATGTGATAATAGAAATGAAAAAAAAATGCACTTAAAACGCCTTCACATTCATTTTGTCGTGTCATTAACTGCGAAATGGGCTCTAATTCTAAATGTATGACACGAAAAACTGAATTAACTCAACAAAAAGATCTCCCATTTCTAACGTCTGCCTCTTGCTATTTTGTTTGAACTCAACGATCAAAATAGACGTTTATCTACCCTTTTTGGAGGCAACCAAAAAAAAAAAAAAAAAAAAAAATAAACCGACAGGTATTTCGTAATCATTTATTTATGTATGTTCTTGAATCATAATTTTACATCAGAGTCTGATTAGTATAATTAATAGTCATTCACCACATTTTCCTCGTAAAACAAACCTCTACTCGATATAAATAACCAAAGCCGTATTAAACAACACAAAACTCGTAGCAACAACCATGACATACCAGGTATATCGGCGACACGAGGCTCGGTGAAGTGACCGTTACAAACAACAACAGCATCATACGTTTCCTCATCAAAATCAAAGCCAACATCTTTACCACCTCTCTTCTTTTGAGACTTGACTTTCCACTTCTTTCTCTCCTCCAAGAACCAAACTTTAACCACCTGCGTCTCGAATCTCACCATCTCTTCAATCCTGAACTCTTCTGCAAACTCTTGCAGATACAGCAACACCTCTCTGTGACCTGGAAACCTTCTGGGGTCTCTCTCTTTGTCGTTTTTGGCTATAAAGGGAAAGTCTTTGAATCCCATGATCTCTCTAGGGAGGTTGGTGCGCAGAGACCTGTAGAGGCTCGAGTGGATTATGGGTCGGAACGGGTCCAAGCCTAAGGGATCTGGTTCAACTCGGAAATCGTAGACCCAGGTGCCGCCAACTTGGTTGTCTCGCTCAAAGACTACGACTTTATGGCCCTCTTGTCGAAGTTCGCGCGCAGCAACCAGCCCGGCAGCTCCAGCGCCGATCACCGCTACGTTGCGGGGTGTGAGTGCAGGGATTGCCGGTGACATGGATAGATTGGTGAATAATGGTGTGGTGGGTATGACCATCCGATAAAGAACGTCGGTAACCGAGCTTTGGCAATAGACCGGTCTTTTGAGGCTATGAATTTTCAGCGGTTGCTTTCGTTTTAGAAATAAATCAATTATTGCTTTTTTGCTTAATATTTGTAATGCAAACAATAGGTGTTAATATGATATAAAATTGAACTTAAAATAATTTTATTTATAATTTTATATTCTTAATAAAATTTAATTAATTCTTTTTTACTAAAAATCCATTTCCTTCATTTTTTGAAAACAAAATACAACCGCCGACATTTCGTAGTCACCGGATAGAATCAAAACTTATTCAAATTTAAGCCCAAATAAAATTTTGTAATTTATGTATTTTTTAAAATTATTGTAAATTTTTAATTAAAAGTTAATTAGAATTAGTCACAAAAGAGTAATCTTACTTGATTAGTTATTAGGT
>JAOQMQ010000196.1:25224024-25234676 GCA_027563845.1 Erythroxylum subrotundum
TTGAATTGAATTAGAAATTAAATTTGGAATTGAATTGGAATTAGATTTTGGAATTGAATTGTAAATTAAATATGGGACTGGAATTGAATTGTAAATTAAATATGTTTTGTATCAAGAACTTCATTAAATCAATTTAATATCAACATCAAATTCATAAACGTATGAACATCGAAATAATAAAAAATGTCTTTATTAATCATAAAATGATTTGTGCAATAAGTGCCACAGGTGATTGCCTTTAGAGCAGTTCTCTAACAAACTCTCACTTGCACTAAAGCCAATCACCTTGATATCTAATACCATAGGCGTGTACATATGACATATAACTCCTTTGGGAAATAGGTTTAGTCAACAGATTAGTTATATTCTGATTGGTGGGAACTCTCTCTATCTTGACATCATTTCTACCAATGATCTCTCTAATCAAATGGTAGTGCCTGAGTACATGTTTGGACTTCTGATGAGACCTTGGTTCCTTCGTTTGTGTTGTAGCCCCGTTATTGTCACAAATACAACTACACTAGGTCAACGATGCTCGAAACCACACCAAGTTCTATAATGAACTTCTTGCTCGAAACCACTTCCTTTGTCGCTTCTGAAGTTGCAATATATTCCGCCTCTATCGTCGAATCAGTAGTCATCTCTTGTTTGGAACTTTTCCAACTGACTGTACCACCATTCAATGTGAATACATATCCAGACTAGGATCTGGAGTCATCCCTATCGAATTGGAAGCTGGCATCAGCATACCCACTTACCACAAGATCGTCTTTAGTTCTCCATATACCAAGAATACATCTTTAGTTCTCCAAGGTCTTTCATAAAGAAGTTCTTAGCTAACCAAATTTTTACTAATTCCAATGCTAAGACATCCTTTCCTATTAGCACCATGTCATCTACATATAGTACAAGGAACACAATTGCACTCCTACTAACCTTCTTATACATACACGACTCATCCGAATTTTGTAAGAAACCAAACTCTCTGATTGTCTCATCAAATCGGATATTCCAACTCCTAGATGCTTGCTTCAATCCATAAATAGATTTCTAAAGCTTGTATACCTTTTTATCCATTCATGGATATGAAACCATCAAGTTGTGTCATATACATATCCTCGGTTAGGTTTCCATTAAGGAAAGTCATCTTCACATCCATTTTTCATATCTTATAATCATAATGAGCGACAATGACTAGGAGTATCCTAATGGATTTAAGCATAGCTACTAGGCTAAACATTTCATCATAGTCAACACCTTGCCTTCGACAATAACTTTTAGCTACAAACCTAGCTTTATGGGTAACTATATTACCCTCCATGTCAGTTTTCTTTTTCAAAACTCATTTTCACCCTATGGGTTTTATCCCTTCGGGTGGATCAACCAAAGTCCATACTTGGTTTTCATACATGGAATCCTCCTCATAGGTAGTAGGCTCATCATCTTCTATGTGCAATATGTCGTTAAGTTCACTTATGAGAAATCCGTATCTCTCAAAAACATGACGTATCCTACCCGACCTATGAACTTCTTGTGTGTCAGACTGTTGAACTATTGTTTCATCTTCATGAACAATAGTTTCGAGTCTAGGCAGTTGATCTGCGTCTGTTTGAGCATCTTGAACTTTCACAAGTTCAATTTTGCTCCTACTGTCTTCTCTTAGAAAAAAAATCTTTCTCTAAAAAGACAACATATTTTGAAGCAAACACCTTTTGTTCTGAAACATGGTAAAACTGATATCCCATAGTTTTCTTGGGATATCCTACAAACAAAAACTTGTCAGATTTAGCTTCAAGCTTATGTGACTCAATCCGCTTCACATAAGCAGGACAACCCTAAACTTTCATATGAGAAAGATAGGGTTTATTGTTAGTCCATATCTCATATGGAGTAACATCAATTGACTTGGATGGGACTCTGTTTAATACATAAACAGAAATTTTAAATGCATACCTTCAAAAGGATTTTGGTAAATTCGCTAAACCTATCATAGACCTCACCATGTCTAACAAGGTTCACACCATTGTGTTGTGGTGTGTAAGGTGGAGTCCACTGGGACAATATTCCACTATCCCTGAGATAATCCAAAAACTCTTAGCTTAAGTATTCACCACCTCAATCCGATTCACCACCTCAATCCGATTGAAGTGATTTAATACTTCTCTCAAGTTGTTTCTCAACTTCATTTCTGAATTCTTTGAACCTTTCTTTAGACTTGTATCTCATAAGGTACACATACTCATATCGAGAATGATCATCGATAAAGGTAATGAAGTATACAAAGCCACCTTTGTCATGTATGGATATCGGACCACATACATTAGTATGTATTAGGTCTAAAAGTCCACTAGTTCGTTCACCCTTTCTCTTAAAGGGTAACTTAGTCATCTTGCCTAATAAGCAAGATTCGCATGTGTCATATGGTTCATAATCAAATGACCCTAAACTACCAAACTTGTGTAGTTTAGACAAATGTCTCTCACTTAGATGGCCAAGGAGACAATATCATAAGTAAGACGATTTCACATTATCTCGTTTTATTCATTTGTTATTATTGATATTTTTAACCGGATTAGACATATCCAATATGTATATACCATTGCACAATGTACCCAAAGCATGTAACATTCCATTCAAATAAATTGAACAACCATTGTTACTAAAATTTAAATGGAATCCAGCTTTATTAAGACCAGAAACAGACATTACATTTTTAGTCAAAGCAGGTACATAAAAACAATTGTCCAATTCTAGTACAAGCCCACTAGGGAGCATCAATACATATGTGCCTATAGCTAATGCAGCAACTCTTGCTCCATTGCCCACTCGCAGGTCTAACTCTCCCTTGTTGAGTTATCCACTATTCTTGAACCCTTCATGTTAGTATAAATGTGTGAGCCACAACCGTTATCTAATACTCATATGTTGTTATCAGAAACAGTATGAATATCAATAACATAAATACCTAAAATAGATGGGGCATCAGATGCCTTCTGCTTCAAGGACTCCAGATAGGCCTTGCATTTTCTCTTCCAGTGGCCATCCTTGCCACAGTGGAAGCAAGTTCCCTTCGAGGCAGTCTTCTTTGGTTTCTTAACATCTCCTTAGGCCCTGCAAACTTCTTCTTCTTTTGGCTCTTTTTCTTCGAACCAGAAGAGTTCACCAGCATCACAACCTTGTCCTTGCGAACAGATGGCTCAACTGCCTTGAGCATGTTGACCAACTCAGTAATTGTACTGGATATATTGTTCATCCGATAGTTAAGCACAAATTGTGAGTAACTATAGTTAAACTCGTCAGAATTAAGTCAACACTTAATTCATGATCCATAAGAAAACCCAACTAGGCCAATCACTCGATGTAGCCATTCATCCTTAGTGCGTACTGCACTGGAGATGTCCCTTTAACCATCTTGGAGCGAAAGAGCAATCGTGAAGTCTCGAACCTTTCGGACCTTGCTTGCTCATCAAAGAGCTCCCTAAGATGATAGATTATGGTATGAGCATCCATAACCTCATGTTGCTTTTACAGCTCTGGTGACATAGTGGCTAGCATAATACAACTAGCAATCTCGCTATCATCGAGATGCTTTCTTTATGCCCTCCTATCATCATCAGAAGCATCAGCAGTAGGGGGACCAGGAAGTGGTTCTTCCAAGACATAACCGAGCTTCTCATACTTGAGAACAAGACATAACCAAGCTTCTCATACTTGAGAACTGTTCTCAAGTTCCTGAGCTAGTCAAGAAAGTTTGGTCTAGTCAACTTGTTAGCTTCCATCAATGATCTTAGATTTACACTAATACTTGTGGTGTTGACTCGGGCAATCGCAACCTATTGTCAAATAGAGAAAAATTAGAATGTACTTAAATGCATGTCTATAAGGACTTTAATAACACGCATTATGGTTCTCACTATTTTCACAAATTCATAACCCTCAATATAAATCCGAGAGAACTTATAGAGAAATTCTCCTAGTGAGTCGATATATAATATCCCTAAGAATAAACTTAGGTTTGCCCAACAAGCTACCTTAGTTCAACCGGTAGGTATCGATCATACCAATTACATCTCTAATGCAACTATCGAATCTAGTGCTATCAACTGTTGATGTGTGCACACTCATTGGGCTATCAACTCTTGACACGTGTACATCTAATGTACACTACCCAACTTCGCCTTTGTCCACATTGATCTTGGGTTTGCCCAACAAACCAATGCTTCTAGTTAAAACCAACCCATTAATATGAAAATCCTATTTCCATAGTTCGAACATATCCGAGTAGAGCAGGCTTGGGTTTGCCCATCAACCCTAACTTTAAAAGGACTCTGGTTCTCGCCACATTAAAGGAAGGCATTAGTTTTAATATTCTAAGTGAGGAGTTTGACTAAGGTCTCATCTAACTTAGATGGCCTTATACATGTGTATATATATATATAGCCCACACATTCTCCTAACCATGCATTCTCTAATACATATATGTAAACACATCATTTTAGTTATAACATCTTATGGATCCTAATATGAAAGCCCAATCAAACACTTGGATATACCTAATTCAACACTTAGATTTATTATCTTTCTTTTACTAACTTGGCTAAAATTACTATTGTATGTTATTTCGATTGGAATTAATATTAATCTAATTAACATGAATTCCTAATTCTAGAAATTAATTCATAATTAATTTACCTTAAAATAATTATTTGATGTCCAAAATTAAACAACTTCAATTTTGTCATACATGCCAATTTTTCTAGTTTTACGAGAAAATCTATTCCAAGCATCTCTAGGTCGTTTCATGATGATCAAAATAATTTAGGAATCACCCAAAAATTATCCTGATCACCAAAACACCTGTAAGATACCAAAAACAACAAATATGACTTTTAAAATTTTTTGAAAATCAAATTTTGAGCAAAATCATTTAGGAATGCATCAAAAATAAAATTAACATATTTTTATCATATAAAAATATTTTTAAGGTTCTGGAACCGAAATATAAACATACAAAAACATCAAACAAAACAGATCCTACAATTTTTGAAAAACTGTTTAGATATGGAAAATTGTTTGATAAAATTATTAAAACATTTTTAATAATTCTAAAAAAATTACAGAGGCATAAAAACATCCTAAATATGTTCAAATAATTTTTTCAGAATCAAATTCCACGAAATCATGTGTAACCTCATCAGTTTAGCTAATAGACATCACATGCCCAACAGAAAGACAAATTTAATGCATGTTCTTGTAAAGTCAAAATTAGATATTTTAATCACATAAAAATATTTTCAATCACACTGAATCATTCACTTACATCTTATGAACAGATTGGTGAAAGACAATCATGAAAGCCATTTTTCTATAATTAATTTCGAACAAAACAATACAGAACTCTAAGTTGTCACAACCATGAAAACAATTTTCACATGTCATGTATTCTACATCTAACAAGGCACAAGATGGCTCTAATACCACTGTTAGGTTTTGATCATGCATCTCATACATAATATATATCAAATATATCAGTGAAAATAAAACGGAACCTTAAAAACCATATCTACTCATGCATATAGATATAGAAAAACAATAACATGAAATGTAAGATGTTTACATACCTTTCTGACGATCTCCTCTGTTCTTTAATCTTCTCCACGTTGGGTTGTCGTAAACCACAACGATCAATGCAGACCATCTCTAATGAAAGTCGACACGAAGATAGAAGGATAAACCTCACTAGGAGATGGCTAGAATTCTTTCTTTGTGCTAGCAAAGACAAGAACTCTTGAGAGAGTTGGAGAGAAAAAATGTGTGTATAAGAAAAAGAAACTCTCTTTTTCTTTTCTTTTCTTCTTGTGTCTTACACAAGATGCACGAAAGTCATCTCAATTTGTTACACCATTTGGCCTTCCATAACCTCCATCACTAATGGAAAGTTATGGGAACTTAATGGTCATGAATAGTATGCATTAATGGAAGTTATGAGAAGTTAATGACCATGAATATCATGCATTAATGGAAGTTATAGGAAGTTAATGACCAAGAATAACATGCATTAATGGAAGCCAACAACACTTGTTTCTAATCCATTCCATGCAACACTTTCTACCACGATCACATTGCAATACAATCCCGAAACACTCTCTCATATCTTGAATCACCATTCAAGACCATTTTACTCATCCTTCAGATCTCCTATATGTGTGACCCATTAGGTCCCCGGTTATGTTGGCCACTTAAATTAACACTTAATTTAAGTAAGTCAAGAGCAGTATCTAGCAATACGTTATGACCCTCAATTGACCGAAAAGTCAGTGGTTTGACTACGAACCCTTCCATACGCAATGTTGTCATGCAATTCGTCCTTTCACCATCTATACCCCGTTTGGTTCAGAGTATAGTCAAAGTGTCAACTCCCACTGGACTGACTACGTCAAATCTAGTCCAAGTGTTATTAGATATCGTCCTGAGGATCTCATCAATCTATATATCATTAAAAACTCTCTTCATGACACATATCTGCTCTAGGCAGAGACTCCCGAGCAATGACCCCGATAAGAGGTCGTGGGTATCATCTCCTTCTATCAAGAGTGTTGAATCCTTTATTGGCTACTCAATTACTTCCGAATACTTCAAGTTGTATCCAATCACCACCCTATGAGTAACCCCTGAAAGGCACCGATGAATATCCATATAATTGTCTCATAGTAGGTCAATCTAATGTACTTACTACCCTTAGTAAGCATCCATATGTTAACTCTAAATAACTTATGTCTACAGCTTATGAGATCTACTGTTTGATCTAATCAAGGAGTATAATATGCGCTAGTCTGTCCGGATTAATGATATCTCATCTCATTAATCCTATGACTAGGGAAAGTTTAGATACTAACATAATTACACATGATAGGAATCTTATTATCATGATCTCATCATGATTTCCTCCATGCTATGTTATGTATTAAGGACTTCATTAAATCAATTTAAGATCAACATCAAATCTATAAACATATGAACATTGAAATAATGAAAAATGTCTTTATTAATCATAAAATGATTTGTACAATAAGTGCTAAAGGTGATTACCTTTAGAGCACTTCTCTAACAGAATTAACTAGATTTAGGATAAGTTCCCCTAAAAATTTAATATATCACCTTCACTTTGCGGCTTTCTCTCGAATGACTCACACTTAACCCTCTTTATCTACACTATAACCTAAACATACATCTCATCTCTTGAATCTCGTTGCATGAATCATATATTGAATCTTCTACTTTTGCTCCTAATATTCAATCAATACAAAAGAATGAATAAGCCATAAGAAAACTAAAATTTCATTAATCAAATAATAAATAGAAATAAATTACATTCTAGGTTCTACTTACCTAAATCTATATGCAAATTAGTTCATAATATCACAAAGAACATCCAAGTAAAATCAATAAAGAATTAAGATATAGAAATCATATTCTTAAGTCTTGAAATCTCCAAAGAATTGACGAAGTCCTCTTTTGTCTTCAAAGAACGGTGAATCCTTGATGAAGATTAATGTAAAATAGTTATAAGATGACTCTTAAGTTGTTCCCTAGCCTGAACCTAAAAACTTTCATTTTCTTCCTCCTCTTCGTATGATAAATATAAAATCCTAATTTTTAATGAGTTACACGACCCTATATGTGTTTGTGTATCTGGTCGTGTACTGCATAAAATTCTCCAAAAATTAGCATCACCAACACGGGTATATAAACATGACCTTATATAACACCCTGTTCTTTGTAGGGAAGATAACATAGGACATGAAAGGTGAGTTGTAGATACAAAATCAACCACTTACATATATGACATTTAACATTGTATTTGAAAGGCTTTCAAATTAAAGGTTCTTCTCAAAGACTAGTGGTTCCAACATTGAAGAATACACAGATGCGAATTAAATAGGTGATCAAACAACCAAAAAATCTACATCTAGTTATTTTATTTTTATGGAAGGAAATCTTGTAACTTAGAAAAAGAAGAAACAAATGATTGTTGCAAGGTCAAGTGCAGAAGTTGAGTTTCGAGATATGTCATAAAATATGTTAATTATTATGGATTAGGCATGTTCTATCATATTTGGGGATTGAGCATACAAAACCTATGAATTTTATTTTGATAATAAGGCTGCTATTGAAATTGCACATAATCCTATACAATATGATCGTACTAAACATGTTGAAATTAACAAACATTTCATCAAGAAAAAGTTATATCAAAAGATTATTCAGTTTTGGTATGTCAAGTCTGAAGCAAGTTGGGCATGTGGATGTGATTTTTTTATTTGGAGAGGGTTGTTCCTAAAGTTTTATAGGCCCTAGGTGAAATTAAAAAAAAGGCCCCAATGAATCAGCAATATACAAACATATAAACTTTTAAAAAATATTTTTATTACTAAAATTTAATATCTATACATAAGTGACTCAATTTATAAGTCTACATACTCAACAAAATATTAAATGATCATAATATCAGCTAACAATATCTTGCAAATGTCACTAACAATAAAATCACTAAAAATAGTAACAGTAAGAACAAAATAGCAATAGAAGCAATCAAATAGTAATATTATACTGCAAAATACTAAGAGAATTGCATTAACAAACACACAGATGATCATGATTTATGAAAAAAAAAATTCTTTGTGCATATTTAGATGCAAAATCATTAATACTATTATTAAGATTAATATTGTCTAACATATCTTTCTCGATATATAAAATAGCTAAATCATTCAACCTTTCTTGTGACATTGATGACCTTAAGTAGGTTTTCAATAATTTTAACTTTGAAAAGTTTCTCTCAGTTAATGTTACAGTTACAGGTATAGTCAATAAAATTCGATAAACAATTGAAAATTTTAGATAACAATCTATAGCTTTAACAAATTCTAAAATTTCAACTAACATTAACTCATTTAGCAAAGTCATCTGCAACACTTTTAATTCAGAAAAAAGATCATCTAAATCCACATCGGACACATTATTATAAGAAAAAGTTGTAAAATTAGTGCAACATTCTCTTAATTGGTTATCATCCAATGACCTCAACTTCTTTTAATCAAATAAGAATCTAGAAATTATTATGTAAATCTCTACAAGAACACAAATATAACAATTATTGTGATACTTGTGGCAAAGTATAACGAAAATTACAGTTACAAAAATTAAATTATTTTTTAATGTTTAATTATATTTTTATAAATAATAAGTAATCTAAAAACAAAGAAAAAACGAGAAACACAAATAAACGTAATATTATTTAATATTAATTTTCTGGTTTAAAATGCTAATATAGTGTCCACGTAAATGACAAATTACAAATTAATTATAATATATTTAAATATTTAGTAAGCTAAAAATATATTAAAAAACTAGAAACCTTACTTTTAAATTATCACTCAGAACTCAGAAGTAAGAAACATAAAAATCCTTTGCTACAAATTTTGAGCTGGAGTATCTTAAATTCATACGTTGATGGACATTAAAAAAAATTAGAACGTAAGATGTTTCTAACGAAGTTATAAGTATAAAACGCTAGCGTTAACTTTGAAAGTTAACGTTAGTCTTGGAAGCTGAAAAGATTACATAATAGTATGGAAATGATCTCAACTCAAAATTGTTTCATTCCTTCTCTACCAACTATTAAATAGCATTTAATGCTCTTCGTCAGGTTGCTGAATTGTTGATTACTAAATTAAGAGTCGGTGGGCCCTTAATGGAGTGGGGTCTTGGGTAGGTGCTCTAGAATTGGATAATATACAACCATAAATATAATCTATTAGACTGAAAAAAATATAGGAGTTTGTTAAAGTTTTTCTGAGAATAGAATTATATCTATTGTAATTGCATCTCTGTATATTGCCTCCGTAAAACACATCATTGTTTTAGAATATCATATTTTAATTATCCCAAATTTATATATAATAACATGGCATATTACGTTTGCATTAACAAACTGCTTACAAGAATTATGTGATTAAAAAATTATTTAAGTTAAAAGACTTAATTAAAAATAAAAAATAATAAGAGAAATATGGCTGTCCCAAAGTGATAAATAACTTCCACAAAAGTGCTTCCATGCAAGTGTATGCATGCGTGCACTTAAAAGTTCCAAACGTCGGTCTCGAGTCGAGCCAACAAAAAAATGAAATGAGCACCCATTTTTATGGAGAATGAAATGCTAGAACGTACAATACCCTCTGAATTTCCTTTCCACAAGCATGGATGCTCAGTCCCTTTTAACCAATTCCTCCTCTGTTCTTGGGTGGCCAGGTGGTTACATGGGTGAATAGAATAAGAATAGGTTAAAAGGGTGATCCTTACCCCCTTATGGTTGATGTCTTCGGAGACGGGGATAGATGACAGGACAAAATAATCCTGTCTCCGATGATGTTTGGTTGTTGTCTCCAATTTTTTATCCACCATCTTCGGATGACAGAGACAAAATTTTTGTTCCTCTAAAAAATGAAGACAAAAACTTTTGTCCCCGTCTCCGAGACAAAACACATAAGCAACTTCCAGAAATATCCCTCCTCTCACAAAAGCAAATGTTTTATTCTTAATTATTATTATTATTATTATTATTATTATTATTATTATTATTATTATTATTA
>JAOQMQ010000196.1:25234776-25254702 GCA_027563845.1 Erythroxylum subrotundum
GGAGTTTCTGGCACTCGAACCCAAGACCTCAAGGTTTTGTTGTTTTCTAGCAACACGCCTCTCACCATTGAGCCAGTTGCAAGCCCGGGTCCAACACCAACCGCTCGATGTAGCCATTCATCTTTAGTGTGTACTGCACTGGAGATGTCCCCTCAACCATCTTGAAGCGGAAAAGCAATCGCGAAGTCTCAAATTTTTTGGACCTTGCTTGCTCATCAAAGAGCTGCCTAAAATGTATGAGCATCCATAGCCCCATGTTGCTTTTGTAGGTCCGATGACATAGTGGCTAGCATAATACAACTAACCATCTCACTATCATCGAGATGCTTCCTATTCCCTCCGATCATCATCAGAAGCATCAACAGTAGGGGGATCGAGAAGTGGTTCTTCCAAGACATAACCAAACTTCTCGGACTTGAGAACTATTCTCAAGTTTCTAAGCCAATCAAGGAAGTTTGGTCCGGTCAACTTGTTAGCTGCCATCAATGATCTTAGATTCTCACTAATACTGATGGTGTTAACTCGGGCAATAGCAACCTTTCATTAAAGAAAGAAATTTAAAATGTACTTAAATGCATGTCTATAAGGACTTTAATAACACGCATTATGGCTCTCACTATTTTCACGAATTCATAACCCTCAATATAAATCCAAGAGAACTCGTAGAGAAATTCTCCTAGTGGGTCAATATCCAATATCCCTAAGAATGACCTTTGGTTTGCCCAACAAGTCACCTTAGTTCAACCGGTAGGTATCGATCATACCAATTGCATATCCAATGCAACTATCGAATCTAGTGCTATCAATTGTTGATGTGTGCACACTCATTGGGCTATCAACTCTTGAAACGTGTACATCTAATGTACACTACCCAACGTTGCCTTTGTCCACGT
Source organism: Erythroxylum subrotundum (assembly GCA_027563845.1). Taxonomy (NCBI): domain Eukaryota; kingdom Viridiplantae; phylum Streptophyta; class Magnoliopsida; order Malpighiales; family Erythroxylaceae; genus Erythroxylum; species Erythroxylum subrotundum. The sequence goes on from JAOQMQ010000196.1 coordinate 25,235,670, forward strand.
TGATCTTGGGTTTGCCCAATAAACCAACGCTTCTAGTTAAAACCGACCTATTAATCCGAAAATCCTATTTTCATGGTTCGAATATATCCGTGTAAAGCGGGCTTAGGCTTGCCCAACAACCCTAACTTTAAAAGGACACTGGTTCTCGCCATATTAAAGGAAGGCATTAGTTTTAATATTCTAAGTGAGGGATTTGACTAAGGTCTCATCTAACTTAGGTAGTCCCAACACTTAGATTTATTATCTTCCTTTTACTAACTTGGCTAAAATTACTATTGTATGTTATTTCATTTGGAATTAATATTAATCTAATTAACATGAATGCCTAATTCCAGAAATTAATTCATAATTAATTTACCTTAAAATAATTATTTGATGTCTAAAATTAAACAACTTCAATTTTGTTACACATGCCAATTTTTCTAGTCTTACTAGAAAATATATTGCTCTACTAAAATTAATTCAAAATTAATTTCTATAATTTCTCAAAATTTCTAGAACATCAAATCATCATTCCAAGCATCTCTAGGTCATTTCATGATGATCAAAATAATTTAGGAATCACCCAAAAATTATTATGATCACCAAAACATCGATAAGACACAAAAAATGAAAAATATGACTTTTAAAATTTTTTTCTGGAAATCAAATTTCGAGAAAAATCATTTAGGCATGCATCAAACATCAAATTAATACATTTGTACCACATAAAAATATTTTTAAGGTTCTGGAACTGAAATATAAACATACAAAAACATCAAACAAAACAGATCTTACAATTTTTGGAAAACTGTCCAGATCTAGAACATTGTTTGATAAAATTATTTAAAAAAATTAATAATTCTACAAAAATTACAGAGGCATAAAAACATCCCAAATATGTTCACATGGTTATAATTTTCCAGAATCAAATTCCATGAAAATCATGTGTAACCTCATCAGTTTAGCCAATAAACATCACATGCCCAACAGAAAGACATATTTCGTACATGTTCTTGTAAATTCAAAATTAAATATTTTAATCACATTTATAATATTTTTAATCACACTAAATAATTCAAGTACATCTTATGAATAGATTGGTGAAATAAATCGTGAAAAGCATTTTTCTATAATTAATTTTAAACAAAACATTACAGGACCCTAAGATGTCACAACCATGAAAACAGTTTTCACATGTCATGTATTCTACATCTAACAAGGCACAAGATGGATCTGATATCACTGTAAGGTTCAGTTCATGCATCTCAGACATAATATATATCAAATATACACAACGAAAAATAAAACGAAACCACAAAAACAAGATCTACTCATCCATATAGATATAGAAAACAAAAAACATGAAATATAATATGTTTACATACTTTTCCGACAATCTCCTTCATTATTTAATCTTCTTTTCGTTGGGTTGTCGTAAACCACAACGATCAACGTAGACCATCTCTAATGAAAGTCCACACGAAGATAGAAGGATGAAATCTCACTAGAAGATTGCTAGAATTCTTTCTTTGTGTTAGCAAAGTTAAGAACTCTTGTGAGAGTTAGAGAGAAAAGAGTGTGTGTGTAAGAAAGAACCTTTCTTTCACTTTTGTCTTACACAAGATGCACGAAAATGATGACTATTTTCTGCCTTCTTTGGCGTCCCGTAACCCCCATCACTAATGGAGAGTTATGGGAAGTTAATGTTCATGAATAACATGAATTAATAGAAGTTATGGGAAGTTAATAACCAGAATAACTTGCATTAATATAAATTTTGAGAAGTTAATGACCATGAATAACATAGATTAATGGAAGTTTTGGGAAGTTAAAGACCAAATTGGGCAATTAACAACATTTGTTTCTAATTCATTCCGTGCAACGTTTTCTACCACGATCACATCGCGATACAATCTTGAAACACTCTCTCATATCTTGAATCACCATTCAACACCATTTTACTCATCCTTCGGATCTCTTATGTGGGTGACCCATTAGGTTCCCAGTTATGTTAGCACTTGAATTAATACTTAATTCAAGTTAATCAAGAGTGGTATCTAGCAATATGTCAAGAACCCCAATTAACCAAAAAGTCAGTGGTTTGACTACGAACCCTTCCATATATAATGTTTCTATGCAATTTGTCCTTTCACCATCTATACCCCACTTGGTTCAGAGTATGGTCAAAGTATCAACTCCCACTAGACTAACTTCGTCACATCTAGTCCAAGTAATATTAGATCTTGTCTTAAGGATCTCATTACTCTATGTATCATTGAAGACTCTCTTCATGACACATATCTGCTCTGGTCAGAGACTCCCGAGTATGACCCTGACAAGAGGTCGTGAGCATCATCTCCTTCTATCAGGAGTAGTGAAACCTTTATTGGCTACTCAATTACCTCCGAATACCTTAAGCTGTACCTAATCACCATCCTATGAGTAGCCCCTGAAAGGCACCGATGAATGGAGTCAAAGCACAGGATCAATATCCGAGACATCCTTGAGTACCTCAAGTCAAAGGATACTTGCACCATTGCTATTATGAGACTATCATTGACACTAAAATTGAATAATATGATTGTCTTATAGTAGGTCAATCCAATGTACTTACTACCCTTAGTAAGCATCCACATGTTAACTCTAAACAACTCATGTCTACAGCTTATAAGGTCCACTTCTTGATCCAATCAAGGAGTATAACATGTACTAGTCTATTTGGATTAATGATATCCCATCTCATTAATCCTATGACTAGGGAAAGTTTTGTATCAAGGACTTCAATAAATCAATTTAAGATCAACATCAAATCCATAAATGTATGAACATCGAAATAATGAAAAATGTCTTTATTAATCATAAAATGATTTGTACGTTAAGTGCTAAAGATGATTGCCTTTAGAGCACTTCTCTAACAAGATGACCTCTTCTATAACAGTACCTTAACTAGGTTCTTGTATGAATTTAGCACTTCTCAAATCTCCACCAAGAGTTTATATCTATAAGTTTTATGGAGAGTTAGTTTTCGGTTCATTAGCCTCCCTTATCTCTTCTTATTACTACTTGTTCATAATATAGGCCATTTGAGTGTCTTTCTCCTTAATCAAAGTTAGAAGGTCTTCTAAGATCTTCTCCATATTTGCAACCTACTCTTCTAAAAAAATAGCCCAAATGTCATAAATGTCATGGCATTATAAAAATCAACTTGAGTGAAAGTTGGAGCATTCTTAAAGAGATCTATTGTCACAACTTCTTCATAATTGCTTAATGACAACCTTCAACATATGCTTATTAGAGCATCTGAGGCCTTAATAGTGATGAGCTACAATAAAGCTAAAGGAATGGTTGTAGGTGTCCATATCGTTGGAGGAGTCAGTATAAGTTTACTTGTTGCATAAATCCCTAATAGAGATCTTTGTTTGTGACTAACTTCAATAGCAAAATTGGGCTAAATATGATGTTGGAGCTTTCTTTAACCCTCTTATAAATCTTCATTGTCATACAACTGTTTGAAAATAACTTTAAATGTTGAATTTTGAAACTTTTTGAAGAGAAGGAAAGAGATAAAAGGAGAAAGTGTCCCACCGAATGTGTCATAAATTTATAGGCATAAATTTTTTAATAGACTAAATTGCAAAATAAAATGTATGAAAATATAAATTTGATAATTATTACAACGAAGTGGTCTTCATTTTTTTACGAATCCTCTATTTCAATCGTTCAGCCTTAATATTGTGCAAATGTCACTTAACTTGATTTTGAATGTGCATCTAGCTTGTCTTTACGAGGGTTAATTAACTTATTCTCACATAAATATTAAGTATGTTGTAGTTTGGTCTTTCTTTTGTAGATTTGATCGAACTTTAAGTTATCTTAAAATTTTGAAACATATGTGGAGTCATAAGAGAGTTCTAATACGCTTCTTAGCTTAAATCTTTTCTTAAAAAAAAAAAGAGTTGAACACCTCTATTTATAATGAACGAAGGTGGTTCGTGGCATTAGTTTGAATGCCATATTTCACTTTATAAGTGACTATCAGATTATTTGCTTTGAAGTCCTTTTTGTTTTGCAAAATTGACCATAAATCATACAATGTGGAAATTTTTATTTTTGACTAAAATTCAAAACAAAACAGGTTACAAGAATAATTTATTGATGACTACAGTGAAGTAGTCCTAACTCTAAATGAGTCTTTTTATTCAGCGATATTAGTATTGTGAGAATATTGTTTGACTTGATATTGCACATACGTGTTGCTTGTCTTTATCAGGTCACTTGACTTGTTCTCATGTGAATATTGATAATTTTATTGTAGCTTCAATCTTTCTCTTTGTAGACTTACTTCACAACAAGAAAAAGGAGGTGTATCGACGAAATATACCAATGGAAAGCTTAAAAAAACTGTCGGTAATTAAAATTAGCGACGGAATAAAACGACGGTCGAAGTCGTCGTGAAATTGGCTGTCAGTAAATTTACCGACGGAAACTACTAACCGTCAGAACAAATACCGACGAAAGAAACATGTTCCTTCAGTATATATACCGATGGAAGATTTTTTTACCATTGGTATACAATAAATAGTTTTTGACAGTTTATAAGTAACTGTTGAAAAATATGACTAAGTTTACCGACGATTTATGCATATCTGTCGGTAGATATCATTCAATTTACCAACGGAAAACATATTTCCATCGGTAAGACCCATAAGTCATTACCGACAATTTCTCACAAACCGTCGGTAATAATGCTACCATTAAAATATTAAATCCTTTTTTTTAAATCCCAACATTAAATTTTATTAACAGCTACAAATTATCTATGCATTATTTTGTTGATTTGTTTATATAATTAATTTCTTTTAACAAAAATTTCATTGATCATATAAAGTTAAAATTTTCTTGATTCATAATAAAAACATGAAATTGTACATAAATTCAAACCAAATGACTATAACAATCATATTGTCCTGGTGAGCGCGGATGGTCTGAGTCTTCACCTCTCCCCCTCAACTGGGCCATGTCATTTTGGAGCTTAGTCGTGTACTCAAAAACTGTTGCAAATGACTTGTCAATGTCTGCACTGTGCTCTCAAGATTATGGATACGTTCCATTATCGGCCGTGTATGTGATGCTGTTATTCTGAACGTCAAGGAGTGTGAATAACATGTGTTCACAAATGACCCAAGCCCGAATATCCTTCCACAATTGTCCTTACCACCCACTGCATCAAAATATGCCTGACTCTCATTAACAGCTTGTTGTTCCTGAGACTGACGCTGAATTGATTCTTATATTTGGTCCTATTACGAGGCAATGCTTATATTAGTAAGTGATAATTATCCGTAATGATGATTAAAGCATAAATGTCACATACATTTAGTTCTCTACATCGGCTGACGAATGTCACACCGTCATGCTTCTTAGTATGAGTATGTAAAAACAACTGACGGGATTTGGGCCTTATGCCCTTACACTTTTCCTGCATAACAATAAAATGTTATAAGTTAAAGTAGAATTTATAAAAATTTCAGCAGTCTCCTCTGTTTTTATGATATTACCCCCTGTTGAACAAAGAAAATAACTCAACACAGCCATATATGGCACCATACATTTATACCATGATCATTATCCATACTACACATATTTTCATCACAACATTCACACATCAATTGAAATACAGGAAAGTAAAAAATGAGAATATAAGTGTAATATTTAGATACTTACAAGTCTCTCTACATGTTCGATGTGGGTAATTGATCCTCTCATATGAACGGAAAGACTATCTCCCCCTGGGCCACCACGTCTATTAGTTGAGTTATGCCCCGAGATGAACATTGCCTCAGGTGATGTCCAGTACTCCTACCAACGACACCATATGGCCTCAGAAATATAAAGCGGTTGTACATTAGCCTTGCGTATCGCACCAATAAAGTCGCGATAACTTGTACAAGATCGCGACTCCTATACACTACGTATGACCCCGTCGATAGCAGAATTCCAGTAAAAATATTTCTGAAATTAAAAGGAATTAATTTGATAACTTATAATCTATTAATATTAATGTTATTAATGTATACAAATAAATGAAAAAAATTATTTGCACATGAGAAGTAAAGAGAAGATAATAACGACAGAATAAGAATTAATGAAATAACGGATTAACAATTTAAGGTAATTGGAATTATAATATAAGTCACACTCATCCTATATTAATTCAATGATAAACCGAAGTTCATTCCACAAACAAATACCCAAATTAAACCTAGTTCAAAAAAATGTAGTAAAAAACAAATTCACTTATTGTTGGGCCCGAGTCCCGTTCCCTATCTCGAGGCGACCGCTCAAGGTCGTCGGGTAAGGATCATGCGAGGGGAGGGTCGAAAGGATTTAAATTTGAAGGATTAGCAGCGTTTAAAGTGGTGGGTTTGCCTCGGCGAACTCCTCGCGGAAGAAGTTTGCCGCAGCCAACCTCTGGCTTCGCCGCAGCGAGCTCTCCTCTCCCTTTCGAACTCCCAAGTTCCGAAACCCAAACTCCCAACATTCAACATTATAAACAAACACATTCAACAACCAATACTAAACACACATAAATTCATACATAGAGTTCTAACCATCCAACTCACCTACCAGACAAACATAATCATACAAAAAAGGAACTTCAATTCTTCATTTCAATACTAATTCAAAAGAGTTTGAGCAAATACATATCATCATACACATCAAAGCTTAAAACAAAATACATAAGGATGCTCAATGTTGATATGTCTAATGAGCTATTCAAAATGTTCACTAACTTGGTACAAAAGTCTCTAACTATCTTGGAGTTTCCGATGCCTTGCAAGGATTGCTAACCGTCTCATTCTGCACCTGAGGAGTGGAAAAATGATGGGTTGAGCTACATGGCTCAGTGGCTAATATATTTATAGCCATTGGCAATTGACCACAAATTCAGGCATATGTGTATATATATATATATACACATATATGTATATGTATGTATATGTATATGTATATATATATAGCAGTTCAAGCATTCTCAATCTATTTTAACAATTCAAGCATTACTCATTTTGGCTCAATACTCATAACACATAATATAGACCTTAACCATTAAACATAACACTCAAATGCATCATACTTGACATTTCAAAGATGCAATGCACAACCAAATGGATCGAGGGATCCCATGGGTACGAAATGGAGAAACTGAAGTTTACACCATGAACAAAATGAGTCCATTTTTCGGAGCTCATATGCCACAAGTGGGCAGCCGGGAGAAGGCTCTTATCAATGTGCACGTATCGAACGAAATGGTTCCACTCTTGCCCAAACAAAAGCACATATTCATTTTTATTATATGCTCATACTTTCATGCTTTTTCTTTTTTAATTCATAATGTTATAACCTCTTTCAAGGTATAACATAATCACAATTCATCATGCATTTCCAAACAAGTTGCCACAATTCAATTTCAAGAAAATCCATTTCAAGCAATCAACATACACACATATAGGCAAGAATCTGCCCAATCACACAATAACTATAAATAAATTACCCACCTAATTTCGTTTGAAAATCCAAGCTCAAGATTGCCTTTCCTCTTGCCCTTGAGTAAGGTTGTCTTGATTCCCTTCAAATAAACCAATTTCTATTTAACCTAAATTCAAATGAAAATTCATAAAACTTTAATAATAAAAAATGTTAAAATTGAACTATAACCCTTCCAAAAATCTAGACCTTCGGTCAATTTTCCATGATCATTTTGATCAAGAAAATGAAGAAATTTGATAACACTTTCTCCTAGAAAAATGTTCCCTATTGTCTTAAGTTTCTAATGACACCAAAATCATTCAATTTGGTTCAGTAATCTGAAAGTTATGCCCAAAAAATTTTAGGATTGTTCTTATACTGAAACAATATTCTGTGCTCAACTTCCATCCCGAAATTTAAATTCTTAGAGATTGAATTAAAACTCTATTTCTTCAAAAAAAAATTGTATCCATATGTCTCTAGTTTACTCCAAATCAAAAATCACTCCATTTGGATAACTACAGAAAAAGTTATGTCTAAAATACCGAAGCATGTTCAAGTTGTGCAGGAAAAAGTTGGCCGCGGCGAACTTTGATTTTCTTACAAGTTGGCCGAGGTGAACCTTAAAGTTGGTCGCGGCGAACCATGGGGACTTTGCCGCGGCAAAGATAAATGTTCGCCGCAGCGAACTTTAACAGAAACTCGACTCGTCCTTCAAAATTTCCAGATCTTAACTCTTTATTGATATATATAACCCATCTTTCACTCATCCAAATCTTTTTATACCATAATATCCCATTACTCTATGTTTCCCCTAACTCAAAACCCACGAAAAATCACAAATGGGTTCATCATCTTCACTTCCAACACAAACCCTAGCCTCTATCTAATCCCTTTTCTAACAAAACAAGAATAAAGATGATAAACTTACCTCTAACAAGTTGATTTCCTCTTCTTTTCTTCTTCTTTCTTCTTCCTTCCAAGCTTCCCACGATTTTCTTCTCTTTTTCTCTTCTCTCTTAGGTTTCTCTTCTTCTTCTTTTCTCACTTCCACGACACTTCTCTTCTTCTTCTTCTAATTCAATACTACATTTTATTCTGGTCTTCCAATTTTGCCATTCATTTAACTAATCTTTCCAAAAATAACCCTCCTTCATTTAATCCAAAGTCTACTTACCTTAGGCCATAAATCTAATACCCTAACTATACTCTAATTTAATTTTAACACTTCATTCTAATTTCAAATTTCAAATTTCTAGTTTCAACTTATGCTCACTAAACTAATAAACTCAATTCCAAAAATAATTAAACAAACAAATCATAAATAACTAATTAACAAATACATCGATAAAATTTTAAAAAAATTCAGGGTCCAACACTTACCTCAATCGACACGCAGACGGATCTTTCTCAATTACGTGAACGAAGATGATAATGACAGAGCTAGAATTGAAAATATAGAAACAGATACAAATGTCATTAAAATGTGTGAAAATTCATTTTTGACATTGTCACACCATAAACGAAAATGAATTTCATTTTAATACCTACTAAAGCTTCTCTTCAAACTCGCTACTGTATTAATTCAATCATCATTTAATACTAAGGAGCTCTTGTTTTAATTTAAAAACGGTGATGTCACATTTTACGAGGACCCTATTGAAAATTCGGCAAAGTTTTCCCTATAAAATGAACATCTCACTTTTGGAAGAAGGGTCAATCCTGCAAAAAACAATACACTTCTATATCGACCAGTAATCACAACTCATATTGGGTCTCCAAATTATATACTCCCTCCGATTCATAATAAGTGTCGTTTTAGAGGAATGCAAACTTATTAAGAAAGTTAATGAAATATCTGATATACCCTTATTAATTACATGTTAAAGTGCCTTGAAAAAATAATCTGTGTAATTAAGATGTGAGAGAAATTAAAGGGTAATTTTGGAAGTAAAATTATAAATATGCATAAAAAGTCACAAACGACACTTATTTTAAATAATTAAAATCCCTCTAAAACGACACTTATTATGAATCGGAGAGAGTATATGTCTATTCTCAATTCAGTCCACCTTAACATCACAAAATCTATAATTATGCAAATCACAATTCAAGTATACCAATTTGTAACCCATACACTCTCAATTATAGTCAATACATCAAGATACTCTCAATTCTAATCAACAATAAAATACTTTTATTTTATTTTTATTCTTAATCTTAAATATTTAAACTAATTAAATTGTTTTTCCTAAAAAATCCGTAATCCTAATTTTACAATCCCCATCTCTATTTTTCTACAATTTTTCTAGCCTTTATTTCTATAAAAGGTTATTTTATGTATATAAAGAAAAAGAAGATTACTATATTGATTAATCAAGTACACTTAGACAAGATTTATTTTTTTATTTTTTTTTATAAAAAATTAAAAAAAAACATAAAAGAAAGAGTTATCTTTTGTTTTTTTGTCTTATTGGTAGTGTTTTCATTCTTGATGGTGATCTCCTAATCATTAATTTAACAACTTCTTGTCTCAATTTCAAGGTTATCTAGTTTTTTTTTTTTTGTTTTAATCGAACTATATTCCATTGGCCAATTTTATGATGAAAAAACTAAAATGGGTGGAGATATAATGCATGGTTTATGACTGACTTCGAAAAGTTAGATGTATTTGTTGAGACTATACTTAGGATATGGAATTTCTTAGTATATGTTTAATGATGGATTTATAGTAAGATATATCATACTACATGGACTACATATTTATCATGCATTCTCTTTTCCTTAAAACCATTATTTATGCATTCTATCATAACTGAGCCTATAAACCCCATTTCAAGTCTTAAAATTCTTATTGATCTAGGCATGCATCAAATGACATAATTAGTGAAGAACGAGTGTAAAGGATGGTCTATTTTTATTATCACTATGAAATTTACTTAAATTACTTCTAAAATTACGTAAATTTTTAATATAGGCTATGCTTATGCTCCTTAGATATTAAGTTAAATTCTATTTACTCTTTGAATTATGTAACTCAATTTTTCTTTAAATTACAACTTGACATCATGAGATTATTCAAATATGCTTAGAATGCAACCATATAAGGGTTAACCATAAATTTATGAACTTGTTATTTGTTTTAATGATTTTTCTTAAAGACGACCAAAAGATAATTTGAAAGAATTTGATTACAAAATAATGTATATAATGTCAAGTATCTTGAGCATAATTCATATCATATTTTTATTTTATAAATAATTCCTTATAATCCAATACTTGTTTATTTTATTACTATTTATTTGTTATAAACTTGGTAGCATGAAAATTTCATTAAGGGTTAAATTTCCCTATGGAGCATAAAATTAAAAAATGTAAGGAGGGAGGGAAAATTAGTCATTCCACTTATTAAACCTCCTTAACTTATTCTATCAATCCTAGTAGGGATATACATAGAAATTTAAGTTGACATTAGAAGAGTAAAAATATTTAGATTGCATGAGTTAGGGCATATCACACTTCCAGAAATATAAACAAGATATAAAGTTCTTTGATTTTAACACGCCATATATCGTTGGAAAGCTCATAGGTAGATTGTTCATTTATCATAAATTTTGTCATAAGTCAACACTTATCAAATATATATTATCCATACTTAAACCTCAAATATATATTATTCATATTTAAAAAAATGATCTTAGAATCCAATTTTTATAAATGAAGTTTTCTCACACAGAAAATAAGTACAAGTACAAAAAAACCAAATTATTTACGAAAAACACTTGGTATACATTTTCTCAAACACTTGGTATGCATTAACCTCTTGATCCCTAATTCAAGACAAAATCCCAATCTTTTTCCATTATTCTTTAACAAATACATAGCACATCATTAACAATCAGTAATTAAAAATCAAAACCAAACACAAATTCCATATGAACTAAAAATTTCATCCACGGATTGTTATTCATCGGAGAAAGGAGAGCATGGAGAAGAGGACAATACCTTCGGTTAAGACCGCTGGAGAAGACGACGTTGGTGATGCAGGAGCTCCAAGGCGGCAGCATAGCTCTAGAAGACAGCGATGGGAGCAGACAGAGGCGGCAGATCGATGGAGGAGAGGAAGACGACGCAGGCGCGTGCGGGGTTGGGAGGAGGGGTTCGGGTGGTTTAAAATCTTACCAAAACGGCGTCGTTTTGGTTATGTTTCAAACGTTTATAACCTAACGTAAATGACGTCGTTTGTATTGAAATCAAACGATGTCATTTTTTTAAAGTTATAAACCTTATACCAGCAACCAGAAAATGACATCGTTTTCATTGCGTTTAATACGTTTAAAAATAGCCAAAACGTCGTCGTTTTCGTTAACTGATAAACGTTAAACCATCAGGTTAATGACATCGGGTGGGATGTAACCAAACGACGTGACGTCGTTTTGTTCAACAAGCAAAGAGGTTCTTAACATAACCAAAACGACGTCGTTTGGTGGGATATCCAAACGACGTCGTTTTCGCTGGGTTGAAAGATGACAAATTACAACGACATTTACCGAAGATAATTATTGACGGATTTTATACCACCACTAAAGTCTATTTACCAACCACCTTTACTGATGCATATCGTATTTTTGTCAGTAATTACCGACGGAAAATTTTCGACCGGTAAACTTCCGTCGCTATTTTGTTCTTTTTCTTGTAGTGCTTCAAGGTATCTGGAAGCACTAGTGGTGTCACAGTAGAGTTTTCAGATACGCCTCTGTTTGAAGGTCATATGTTACTTTATAAATGTCTATCCCTTGTAAGTCCTTTTTGATTTATGAAATTGATTACAATATCATTCAACATGAATACTTTAATTAGGTGGAGTTAAAATGGAAATATTTTTTTCATAGGGATACCTATCCAAAATCAAGTATTTACATTAATACTAATTTATAAAAAATCTAATAAATAATAACTTTCACTAAGAAGTTTAAATGACTTTGATTTTATTTGGAGATAATAGAGCACCAACGAGAATGATCAGAAGCTTCTTAGAAAATAATGAGTTTTCCAAGAGTTGAGAGAAATGATCAAAAGAAGGAAAAGATGGGTCTCTTGAGTTGAGACCAGCGATAAGAATGAGAAATAAAAGAATTAGTGTAATGGATATAAAGAAAATAGGGGAAAGATTAATAAAAATGGGGAAGAAGAGGCATAAATGAGGCTATAGAGGAGAATAAATTTAAAATGGAGCGTCGAGGTCAAATAACAATGAAGTAGAGAATGAGAGAAATTATAAAGTGGTGCGGTGGTGAGAAGAGACAATTAAAATGATTTGTAAAGGAGTTACTAATCACAGGAGTCACTAAGGTGATTAGTGACTAGACAAGTGAGAAGAGAATGAAAACTTTCTATCAGTTGGAACAAAATGACAGAGTATTCAGGTGGATAGGCAATACGAAAGAGGAAGGAGGCTAGGATTACTGGAAATATGACAAATATGAGAGACAATATTTTCATAAATTAAGGGCCAAAAGTGAAAATTTTACCTCAAGGTTCCATAAAAGCTTGAAGCAAGTCCCTATTGTTATCTTTGATACTACTTTACACCTTAACATTATTAAAATAGTATTCATTGCACCTTAAGTGAGGGACAAAAGTGGTAACAAAGATAGTAGGAGCTTATTTAAACCTTTTTTTTATGAAATATTAAAGTAAAAATTACACATTTAACTAATGTTTAAAGAAATCATTTTTAAGATTACATCTACATGTGGTTAGTTCATATTGCCTAGTTATGATATTGAATAGGCTAAATTGATGATACATATAATATAAATTGTCAAAAAATTTAACTTTTCTAAAATTTAAGATGTTATAAATACCATTTTAAAAATGTTAAGGTGTAATGTGTAATATTGTAAATAACGGTAAAGACTAAATTAGCTTTTAAAGAAATGTTAGAGGGGACAACTAGGAGTGGCCTGATTGGTTTCAACTCCTTACTAAAGGTTCTCCTTTGTAGGAGGTCTTGAGTTTGAGTCACCAAAAAAGAAGGGGAGAGGGGAATTTTCCCTGTTGATGATCCTCTAGCCCCTGGGCATGCTCTTTGGTCGGATCAATTACGGACGTCTCACTTCCAGCTACAGCGTGGGAGTTGGAGCTACTAGGGAACCCAAGGCTATTGGGAAACTAATGCTGAGCAGGGCCAGTGATCAATCAACAGCTAACCAATCAGTATGTGACGACTTCTTGTGCATAGAAGTGTACAGGCTACGTAGGAGCCAAAAAGATTTTGGGGTTCCAATTTTACCTCCTTTAGGGCTCTTTGAGTGAGGTCTTAGGGGCTTAGGATTAGTCCAACAAAAGTTGGGATACCTAATGTATATCAAAAACAAAAAGAAACGTTAGATGGTAGTTTGTACCTTTTGTCTACACCTAAATAAAAAACTCTAGCTTTAAACGATGTAATTTAGGTTTTTCTCAATGGCTTCTTTTCCTAAAATAATGTAATGTTGATTTTTAACAAATTGCTTCTCTCCTTTTCCATATATTTACTATTTAATTTCTTTAAGCTTCTTAATTTAATCCCTTTTTCTTTTGTTTTGATTTTTAGTTTAATATTTTTTAGTTTTCGAAGTTTAACCCAAATTTTAGTTATAAGTTCAAATTAACCCAAAACTTTTTGGAAACCAAATCATTCCTTGGTAATTTAAATATTAATAAAAATAAAATTTAATTAAAAAATTAGACAAAAGTTTTAAGACACAAAAACAAAATAATTTGAAAATGCAATGAATGAAAGTAAATAAAAATATGAAACTAACAAATAAAAATGCTCACGTTTTTAATAATATATTTTTGTTAATTTTATAAATAAAAATTAAAATATAATGAAACAAAATAGGACAAAATTAGGTATCTACGTACATTAAGATTGTAAGTCAAAACTGAAAAGAGATACAAACTAGTAAAAGAAAATGTGATCAACCAATAAGTTAGTAAAAGGGAGATCTTATATGCAAGCTACCTTTTTCCTATTTCTAAAAGTAAATTTAAAGGTATTATTTAGAGGGCCAGTCAAAAGAATAACATTTGTAATAATATTAAACTTGGCCCAACACTACAAGAAAAATGAAGCTTACTGACGGAAATTATCGATGGAACATCTACACATTCAGTCGGAAAGCTAAGTTAGTGACAAAATTTACCGACAGACCAAAGCTTCGGAGAAACAGTCTTACGTAATAATTTGCGATGATTCATAGAATGTCCGTTGCAAATTTACCGACAAAAATTTTGTGTAACTGTCATTGTCATTAGTTATCTGTCGGTAAATCGAATAGATTTTACTAACTAACTTTGTTTTTCCGTCGGTAAATTTACTAAAAGAAATTTTAAAATTTCCCTACATTAAATTGTATTTGATGATGTTATGGTTGATGCATAATTTAAATAGTTATGAGTTATTTTTTGATAATATTTTGATTTGTTTCAACATTTAATTTGTTAAAACAAAAAGTTGATTGACGATATAAAGTAAAAATTATCTTAATTGATAATTAAAAAATTTATTTTGTACATAATAAGTATTTGTAATTCATACAAAATCACTACAAGTACACTATTCATTTCGTAACCGCAGATGCTCTGATTGTTGCGATGAGGTGCTATACCTCCCCTTCAACTCATCCCCCTCATTACGGAGCTGAGCTATGTACTCCATCGACTGTTGCAACTGAGTTACCAATGTCTGTCTTGTGCTCCGAAACTCATAGACTTCATTGGGTGTGGACCACCTACTAGATGTTGCTGTACTGGATGTTGAGGATTGCGAACAACATGTGTTCGCAAACGAACCTAAGCCGAATATCCTTCCAAGACGGTCCCTACCGCCTACTGCATGAAGATAGGTTTGAGTCTCATCAACATCTTTAGACTGCTAAGACTGTCGTTGAATGATTTCTTGTTTTTGGGCCTATCATAAGGCAATGTTTATGATAGTAAGTGATAATTATTAAGCATTAATATTAAAGTATAAATTTCACATACATTTAGTTCTTTACATCGAGTGTTGACGAAGGTCATATATGCTTCTTAGTGTGAGTGTGCAAAAAGAGTTGACGGGGTGTAGGCTTCGTGCCTATAGACTTTTCCTGCATCAGAATAAAATGTTATAAGTGAACTAAAATTTATAAAAATTTTGGCAAAATTTTCTCTATTTTTATGATATTTACCCCCTGTTGAACAAAGAAAATAACTCAACAACACAATCTTATATGGCACCAGACATTTATAACATTATCATTCTTCATAATATACATATTTTCATTCCAAAATTCACAAATTAAATTAAATTGAAATACACCAATGTAAAAAAAACAAAATATAAATGTAAAGTGTAGATACTTACAAGTCTCTCTGCATGCTTGTGATGGGTAATAGATCCTCCAGTATGTACGGAAAGATGCTCTCTCCATGATCCTCCACGTCTGTTGGTAAAATTATGCACTAAAATGGACATTGCCTCGGGTGATGTCCAATACTGCTGCCAACGACTCCATATTTGTTCAAAAATATAAGGTGGGCGTATACCAGTCTTATGTATCACACCAACAAAGTCTCGATAACGTGTACGTGCTCATCTCTCCCATACTTTATAAATGACCGCGTCAAATTCAAAATCCCAAAAAAAAATTCTTTCTGAAATAAAAGGAAAAACATACGTTAAGTATTTATAATGTAATAATATTTATCTAATGTATAAAAATCAATTAAAAAACAAAAAATAATTTTTTGTACCTCAAACTCCTGATAGTAAAATTCCTTTGTCGGCTGAGAGATATGCGTCCATATATAACCCTCAACATTAATCTTCTCCTTGAATTTGGATGTCATGTTTCTTGAGCATGGTCCAGACAGAATCAACCTAATATTAAAACAATTAATTTTATACCATTTTTTAAATTTAAACATATAATTTAATTATAAACATATGGTGTTTCATGTATTTTTATTTACAGATTGTTGACAATTGTGATGTAAGTTCTTCCATCAGCTCCCTCAGCTCTAGGCTGGAGGTCACCTCCTTCAACCACATCGTTTACCCCTAATATCTCTGTCGGTATAAGGGTGGTGGATGGTGTAGTAGCAGGTACAGAAGGTGATACATCATCTACAAGTGTAGTAGTAGCTGGAGGTACAACATCTGATTCGGTTGCAGCTGCAGAATATGATGCTTCACCTGGACAGGAACTGGCTTCAAATCGTGGTCTGAACCTTGATCGCATTATATCATATTTTCTCTTTGGTGGCATATTTCAACCTAAAATTCATATCCCATCCTTTGAATTAATATTTTCCATTTTCATCATTACCATTATCCTCGTTTCGATTACATGCTTATTGATTGAGATTAATATCCTCAATAACTATTAGAAAATTATTTCCTATATCTAGTTACATATCCCTTAAATCATCATCCGACCTAACACTTCCAAGTTAAGTTATATCATATTTCAAGTAATTGTCCTTAGCTTTTTACGTTTAAACTTGATTTCAGTTCTAAGAGAACCATACCATAGATAACCCTTTTTACAAGCCTTACCTACTCTTTTGTAGAAATCTTTCTTTAATAATAATATGTCTAGATCATTCATTATAGTGTCAAATGTGAACAAATTGTCGAACTCAATACTGGTCCAATTGCTCGGTAGCTTCTCTTGGTGAAGAGCTATAAGACCTCTTCTTCTTACTTTAAAGTAGCTCCATGAGTGCAAAGTATATGAATCATGTCCTTGTTAAATACAATATCTCTATCATTCTCTTTAAAACTCGAAGTATTTATCCTCATCATTAGTATAACATCTTTGTTTTCCACGACTTTGATCATCATTTTCATTAAGAAACCCCCAGGTAACCTCAATCCCATCAAAATTAACAATAATCTCCTTTTGTTGAACAATGGAATTCATCAAATCCTCTTGTTTTCTAAATTTTCTATTTCTTATTCTTATTTTTAGGTCAAATCTTGCTAGATAAGCATATGGTTACAAATTCAATGAGTTGGTTGTGATTGAAATAGTCACACATGTCATCAATAAATAGCTTAGCTTATTATTGACATACTCTTTAACTTCTCGAGAATCAGTACTTTATAAGTGCTTCGTAGCAGCATCATTATTCATTAATGTAGAGAAGGAGGCATAGTAGGAAACCAAAGAGGACCAGGATGATAGAATCCCTACATATAGGAGGATAATGGCTATCATGATTGGTACGTAGTTCTTAGAGCCTTGAAAATAAGAATAAACAATTGCAAGTATTATATGGATTAAGTTATTATTTTAAAGGTTTGTTAGATTAAATTAAATTGATTAAGAATTGAATGCAAGTATTTGAATGCCTTTCTAGTTGATGAATAATGCAATTGAGTAGATGATGGATAACATTGATTTCTGTAATATATTTGTTTCGTTTTCTTAAAATTGTCACCTATTTAAGTTAAAAGTGATTGAAATTGATTTACTTGAGGACGAACAAAAGCATAAGTAGTTTTAGGTTTTCTAATCCATACCATTTATATTACAAACTTTTATTTATTTACATATTAATTCTATTACAAACTTTTATTAATTTACTAGTTAGTAGTTTTAGGTTTTCTAATCCATACCATTTCTGATTGAACCCAAGTTTGCTATATTATTTATTGAAATTTTCATGATTTTTGTTATACTTTTTTGGCTCTTTTTGTTGAATATTGTGCTTAATTTGACCCAAGAGTACCTGTTTTGAATTAATGTGATTTGAGGGTCAAATTGTCACAATTAATTAACAATTGCACTCCCTTAAATTGTAGGACAATTGATATTACAAATTATTACTTTTCATTGGAGGTCTGAAGGGGAGTAGAGCCAACTCAAGAAGAGTATAACTAAAGTGGAACAAAGAAATAGAAGCCATAAGATGACTTGTTTCGCCGCGGCATCGCCACGGCGAAGTACTGACTTCACCGCGACGACAGTTAATTATCCCGCCGCCGCGCATCATGAAGAAAAGCTCCCTGCGGCGTGAATCAATTATTTCATCGCGACGAGTGATCAGAAGGTGCACGCCGCGACGCAACTCCCTCTCGTCGCCGCGGCGAACAGTCAGGTATCCGGACTTAATTTGGAAAAATCTCATACTGTGCATACCCGACCCAGCAACCCGTTTTGAGAAGAAACCTATTTTCGGATAAGTTAAAGAGTGCCGACATATATATGGAGTGAATTCTATCAGATGAAGAGGAGCATTGAGAGAAGCATCCAGACAGGAAGATCATTCATTCAAAAATAGAGATATACGAGTGAAGAGAGAACAGAAAGGAAACACTCATGACCTCACCACCCAGGGTTCCCTTCGAGGTTCCCTGGGGACAATTTTCACATAGGTTTTCTCTTCCATTTTCACCGCCGGCTTCTACCATGGGTAGCTTGGATTCATTCCTAGTTGTGAAGCTTCCAGTTGCAATGCGTGGTTAGGCATTCATTTTCTCCTG
>JAOQMQ010000196.1:25266005-25283107 GCA_027563845.1 Erythroxylum subrotundum
TCCCATGTCGCCTCTTCAACTGCATGGTTCCTCCAAAGAACTTTAACTAGCTGTATCGTCTTGTTCCTGAGGACTTTCTCCTTAACATCCAGAATTTCAACTGGCATCTCTTCATAACTTAAATCACTTTCCAATTGAACTTCATTGGCCTGAATGATATAAGAAGGATCCGATCTGTAATTATATAATAATAATAATAATAATAATAATAATAATAATAATAATAATAATAATAATACTAAAACATAATAATAATAAATTTGAATAAATGGGAGAGGAAAGAAGTAAATATGTATAGATGGTGGCTGGAGACAGGAGACGGGGACGCTCTGTCCTCCCTTTTTGGGGAGGACAGGAATTTCTGTCCCTGTCTCCCGGAGACAGGGGACGGGGACGCAAGAACATGAAGAAAGGGCACAATAATATGCAGGACAAAGTAGTAGTATGTTCCAACTGCAATCGACCAGGGCATGATTCCACGACATGTTTTTAGTTAGTCAAGTACCCAGAATGTGGGGAGATAGGCTATTAAATGAGGCAAAAAGAAACTCTCGGGGAAGAGGACAACAACAAGGATGAGGAAACAATTATAGACATGGAAAAGGAATGCATGCACGTGCCAATGTTGCCCAAACTTCCACTAAAAGAGCCACTGCACCAGTGACGATGCGGATAGAGCAGGACTGCCAAATTTGAGCAATGTTTAGTGGTAAAAAATGGTGAAAATTCTCATCAGTCACAAAGGAAACACCAATGAAAGAATGACAAGTAAAGAAACAGCATGGATAATTGACACAAGAGCTTCCAATCACATGACTGAAAACTTGAGCATTCTGCATAACTTGAAAAACGTCCAAGGATGCCCTATGGGGTTACCAGATGGACAGTAAGCCACGGCTACAAAAGAAGACACAGTGACTCTCTAAAGAGGCCTACAACTCAACAGCGTGTTATATGTGCCTAAATTGAATTGCAGCTTGATCTCTGTATCCCAGTTGACAGATGAGATAAATTGTTTCATTCAGTTCACTAACTCTTTATGTGTTATGCAGGACCACACTTCAAAGATGTTGATTGGTGTGGGTGAACGGTGTGATGGGCTTTATTATTTCAAGGGGATCTGGTATGAGAAGGCTTTTAAAGTTGATGGAACACTGTTGCTCAACCTATGGCACAAATGCTTGGAACATCCCTCTTTAAAGGTCACACAACTGGTTTCCCATATTGGTAACAGTAGTGAGTTTGAAAATAAAACATGTGATGTATGTCTAAGGGCAAAGCAAACTAGGAGCATTTTTCCTTTGGGCAATCATAAAGCTACTAGTGCATTTGAATTAGTTCATTGTGATTTATGGGAACCTTACTGTACTCCATCTTCTTGTGGTGCTTATTATTTTTAAACAATAGTAGATGATTTTTCTCGCGCTCTCTGGATCTATCTGTTGTTTGATAAAAAGGAAGTTTCATGCGTTTTGTTGAATTTCATTGCCTTGGTAGAACGACAATATGAGAAACAAGTTAAGACAATTCGAAGTGATAATGGAATTGAACTTATTTGCTTGACCAACCAATTTCTTGAACTTGGCATTATATTTCAAACATCTTGCACAGGAACACCTCAACAAAATGGTCGATTTGAATGAAAACGTCGACATATACTTAACGTGGCCCGTGCTTTAAGGTTCCAAGGTAACCTTCCTCTTTCCTTTTGGGGTGAATGTATTCTAATCGATGGATATTTGATCAATAGAACACCTACACCTATATTGAATAGAAAGTCTCCTTATGAAATGCTTCATGGAGCACCTCCTTCATATGAGCACCTCAGAGTATTCGATTGTTTGTGTTATGCACATAATCAAGGGAAACAGGGCGATAAGTTTGCTATTTGTAGTCGAAATTGTATCTTTAAGGGGTATCCTCTTGGGAAGAAGGGATGAGAGTTGTTTGATCTGGAAACTCACACCTACTTTGTGTCCAGATATGTTCATTTTTATGAAACTAAGTTTCCTTTTGCTTACACTACCATGTCGTCTGATAGTGTAACTTCCCCAACACTGCCACAAGTTGAAACTTCTATCGATACTGACAATATTCTCAATAAGCATCCTGACATTTTTAAACTTTCAGGTGAGGTCATGATCAGTGACGTAAGGGGGCAATGACGTGTTAGTTATACCAACAGCTACCAATTCGCCTGCTACTACCATGCCAACCTTAGAGGCCTATGACACTGATGTCATGAACTCTGCCAGTCCAAAACGACTTGGATGAGGCTAACGCATCAAACTCCCTTTTGTGAAGTTCTACGACTATGTGACGGACATTGTCCAAGTTATTAGCCCATCTAATAGTTCATCCTCTCCACGACATCCTTTAAGTACCACTTATCAACACATTATGTGAGTTATGATAATTTCTCTTTGAAGCATTGTAGGTTCCTTGTTGCTATGACTATTGAACAAGAGCCTTCCACATTTTTGGAAGCAGTAAAAGATGCTAGATGGCGGTCCACTATAAAAAATGAGATTCATGCTCTTGAAGAAAACCATACATGGGCTATGTGCCCTTTGCCACTGGATAAAAAGGCCTTGGGATGTAAGTGGGTCTACAAGATCAAATATCACTCTAATGGCAGCATAGAACAGTTTAAAACTCGCCTTGTCATCCTTGGAAATCATCAAGTGGAAAGGTATTGATTACATAAAGACGTTTGCTCCCGTTGCAAAGATGGTTACGGTTCGCATTGTCCTTGTCGTTGCTACCACCAAAGGTTGGGAACTTCACCAAATGGATGTCCATAATGCCTTTGTTTATGGTGACCTACACGAAGAGGTTTTCATGAAATTACCCTATGGTTTTCGCAGTTCCCATCCAGGTATGATGTGTAAACTTCACAAGTCCTTATATGGCTTGAAGCAAGCCCCGCATTGCTAGTTTGCCAAGCTTTCACCTGCCCTCAAGGGTTATGAGTTCCAACAGTTTTACTCAGATTATTCATTATTCACATTAATTGCTAAAGGGATACAACTCGTGGTTCTAGTCTATGTTGATGATCTCATTGTGTGTGGGAATAACTCAGTTGCTGTTCAGAAGTTCAAAACCTATTTGAGTCAGTGTTTTCGTATGAAAGACTTAGGCAAACTGAAGTATTTCTTGGGTGTGGAGGTGGCTAGATCACCTACTGGCATCTTTCTCTATCAAAGTAAGTGTGCCTTGGATATCATCAGTGAAGCCGGTCTTCTTGGGGCCAAACCTATGGCCACCCCACTAGAACAGAATCATCAACTTAGCCTTGCTAAAGGGCAATATCTTGCCCATCCTAATTGATATAGACGACTTGTGGTTCGTCTCATTTATCTTTGTTTTACATGCCTTGAACTATCTTATTGTGTTCACGTTCTCTCTTAATTCATGCAGCATCCACGGGCTGAGCATTGGGCAGCTGCTTTGCAAGTAGTTCGTTACCTTAAAGGTAAACCTGGACAAGGGATTCTTCTCGATAGCACTTGTGATACACAACTGCATGGATAGTGCGATTTTGACTGGGCCATTTGTCCCCTTACTCGTCGGTCTGTTACTGGGTGGATGTCTGTTACTGGGTGGATTATTCTCTTAGCTCACTCTCCTATTTCATGGAAGCCTAAGAAGCAACATACAATGTCTCACTTGTTTGTTGAAGCTGAGTATCATTCCATGGCCACGACCACTTTTGAACTTAAATGGGTAAAGGCTATCCTTTCCAATCTCGACATCTCACACTCTAAGCCCATGTATCTCTATTGTGATAGCCAAGTTACCTTGCACATTGCCAAGAACCCGGTCTTCTATGAATGCACAAAGCATATTAAGATGGACTGTCATTTTATTCACAATGAAATTCTTCATCGGCACCTCCAACCTTCCTACGTTCTCTCTCTTGCACAGCTTGTCAACATCTTTACCAAGTCTTTGGGTTGTGCACAATTCCACTCCCTGCTAGGCAAGTTGGGCATTCGGAATCTCCACGCACCAATTGAAAAGGGGGGGGGCCGGTAATGCGGATATTGATGATCTTATCGCCTTCGATCTTATCAGATATTGATGATCTTATCTTATCAACTAATATCCATGCATATCACTTTGTTGTATTTTTGACTTAGCTAACGTAGGAGATATTATAGGAGATAATGATAGATGTTATAGGAGATAACGATGATGTAATCTGTATATATGTGTAACTTTGTATATATGTGTAGCTTTTATCTCAAAAATGACAAGGAAAATTTTCTCCCTCAAGATTATTATAGGTCCTTGCGAAAGGAGACTCGAGAAACTTCTAAATTAAGGCAACAGGGATTTCTGCATCTTCAAGCTGGAAGACCAAGGTAAGGATGCATAATGTAATATTCGAGTTTACTGAGAAATTTCCATCCTTTCGTAGAAAACCTTCGAACATGTGAAAAATTACACTCGTTTGCTCATTTTTATTAACTTAAAATATTTTGATTTCAGAGTCCTTTTTCTAATACAACAATCAACGATGAGTATTTATATATATATATATATATGATAACCGAAAAATGAGTAATATAAAATGACTACATCATAAAAGAAAGCATTGAGGTGAAAAAAAAAATAAAAGGTTGATTAGATCAACACTTATGAATTTTTTCTTTTTTAGAAATCCCTGGTTTGAAATCAAATTTTAAGTACTTATTGTTTTGTAATTAACAAAAGTATAAAATCTTATAACTAAGTTAATTTTATAATCTAACAAAATTATGAAAACAACATCTTAGTTTGTCATTATTTTGGATCAAGGGTGAAATTGTCCCTTAGGCTATGTTTGGTTGGACATAAGGTTTTTAATGGAATGAAATAGAATGTAATGGTTTATAATGGAATGAAATATAAATGGATGTAATATTAGAAAATTATTGTTTTAGAGGAATGGAAGGGTTCAAAATGTAATATAGTGAAATGTTATTTGGAAGAAAGGTTTATAATGTAATATAGTGAAAAGTTATTTATCATTTTATATTCTATCATAAACCCCCTAAATTAGAGGTTTCTTATTTTTACTATTTAGGATGGAATGAGATGTAATATGAAACCTTCATATTCCATCTCATTCCATTACATTAATAAACTCTCAATTAAACATAACCTTATGATAAGGAGGAAGGTGCAATATCTATTTTATATTAGTGTACATTTTAAAGACTAATTGTTGAAAAATTTATAAATTTAATGTAATATTCAAGTTTGTTACAAATTCAATTTATAATTAAAATATTATTAATTTAGAAAATTTATCATCATCATATAGGTAATAGTTAAATGTTTCAAAAAAAAAAAACGTCTAGTTAAAATCTTACTTAATCGTAGGATCTGGGGATATTAATTTTAGAAAACTATTACCTATAATATAAAATTAAGATGGGGAGTTAATTTTTCTGCTGATATAAGACAATGACCATATTAGACCATTTGATATAGGAGAAATTAGCATATGTTGCCATGTTACCTTAAATATTATAGTTACCATATAAAGGTTGCGCTAGCGATATTAATGAAAAATTCAAATTTGTGTTAAAATCAAAATTTTGAGTACAAATGTGAATAATTATATATTATATAAAATTGATTTTATAAATTTTTAATAATCTCCATCATTGGATACAGCTAAATTTAAAAGCAGAGATATCTTTCTAGTGTAAGCATTGTAATTGAAAGATTGCCTGCTTAGCTTTGTTGTCTTCGTAGGAATTCATCACCGGTCAAAAGCCGACCACAATTCCAATGATGTTTTGGCTAAATTTAAGGGGGAAGAAAAGAAACAGAGAATTCAGAAACCTGTAGTTGTCTAATTTAAGATTATTTACTGCCAAAATTAAGAGCAACCAAAGAATATGGAACTGAACTGAAAATTGGTAAATGAAGCATTTGATTGAGATTATATTCACTTTGATCGACCTAAGCAGTGGGGAAGTAGACTGTTGTCTTGCTAAGTCTGACATTTTTTAACCTGGAAAACAAAGCTAGTTTTTGAAGGAATAGAGAGGCCTGCATGCAAAATCCAAAGCTCCGCAGCTTCGTCTTTCCTTTTCTCACTATCCAAATTCCAAAGCTTCTCCCTGGTCCTCACAGAAAAGAAAAACAAACCAATCCATATTCTTCTCTGCTCAGCCACAGACCACAGAGAGAGACTCTAACCAGGCATGATACCATAAACACAAACACACACAGATACACCACAGACTACAGAGCCACACCCTCGTCAATTCCAATATTTGTTTTGACCTTTTTCACCTTTCCATCTCTCGCTCTCTCTTTCTCCCTCTGCAAATCCTTACTGATAACATTTCCATTCTCTCTCTCTCCTTTCTTGTGCAGGGAGCCACCTCCGCAACTCAACAACAACCACCTCACTTCTCTCTCTATCATACATTGGTTTCTAATTTTGCTCTTTTATCTGTTTTGGTACTTGATATCAAGTTTATTAAGAACTAGGAATCGCCAGAGGGAGTTTTATTATTATGCACAGAAGCCGTTAGGAAGGATTTTTCTGGTTTTGTTCTTCTGGGTTATTCATACTGATCCGGCAGAAGTTGGTATTTTGATAGACAGTTGTTGTGTGTTAGATAACAGAGAATATAGATAAAGATACAATGTCGGCTTACAGGGATAAAGATCCTCGTATCCATGGAATCAAAACTCAGATTCGCGTCGTCCCCGATTTTCCTAAACCAGGTTTTTCTTTTGCCTCATATTTGACTATTTGTTGCTTATCCGTCTAAAGCTCGATTCTTTCATGTTTTTTTCTTTCCAACTTTGATATGCAGAGAGAAAAACAACGGCATTCTTAGGCCTTGCAATATGTATATGTTTTTATTGCAATTTGTAGACTAAGAACCGTGAAAATCATCGCTTTTGAGCTTACTACGTCTTGGAAAATATAAAGAACTAGATTTTCTTGCATGAAAGATCAAATTTTTGTGAGTTTAGTCTGCAATACTTGTCGACTCTGTAGTCAGTGATATACTTTCTCTAAAGAAACATGCCTTGAGATTCTATGAACGGCCAGTTCTTTGTATCGAGTCACACGGCTGATTGAAGATTCCTTCTTTTTTTTTCTCCTTTACTTATTTCTTACATTATCTATTGAACCCTCACAAGAATAATTTAAGCTTTACTCTTCTCAATAAGTTGATTTCCAAAATTCAACGACGGGCTTGGGTCTGTGGCAGGAATCATGTTTCAAGATATCACAACTCTATTACTGGATACGAAATCATTCAAGGATACAATTGATTTGTTCGTTGAACGCTACAAAGGCAAAAACATTTCAGTTGTTGCAGGTAAATACTCAAGAAACAATCCACTTTTCCTTTTTGTCTTCTGGATTTTTTTCCGGAACTTTTGAGGGGTTAAAAGATTTAGGTTATGGCTTTTTGACGACTTCTCATCTCTTCTATCGGGTTTCAAGGTGGTCACGGTTCTATTTGCTTACAGAGCAAAATGCACTGTCATTTACGTTTTTGGTATTTTATGGGTGCGTTTTGGGAAGTTTTTTTTTTCCTGGATAAAGCGAAATCACTGTATATCAAATGATGCGTCCGTGTGTTTGTTCTCTCATTTTGATCTTGGTCCGTGTTGGAGTGATTTCTTGTTTGACTAAAGTTTCCTCTCTGTTAGTGGGAGTGGTATTGATTGCTTTCTGTTTAAAAATTTTCCCTTTGAACGGCTCTCATTCTCTCTTATGTTTTGTTGCCATTCTTCTTCTTGTCAATGTTGGGAGCATATGCCAGGACCTGATATGGGAGGCTGGTGGTTGATGATGATGCGCCCAACTTGTTGAAAAATGGGTGGACCCGGTTCATACAAGTTACCATTGGGCCGTTGCTTTAGGCTTTATCGTTATTTCTCTCTATCATGCATTGATCTAATGTCTAATCTTTCAGTGTCTCTTTGTCGTGCCTCCTCATTTTGCCCCTTCTAATACTGAATTTCTGCTTTTGAGTTTCCAGTGGCGCAACGGATTGCAGATGTTGTCCTGTTTTCTTGTGCTAGCATGATTGGCTTTATGTTTCTGTCCCACATATTTTTTTATATAAGCTGTCATATCTCCCTCATTAAGATGCTTAACAATTGGAAAAAACTGGTTCAAGAGAATTAATTATCGATTGCAATTTTTTATGCCATATTGATTTAGAGATTTGGGTACTAATTCACTTCTTTTATGCTGCTGTTCATTCAAATACCTATTAAATAAAAGCAAATGGGGATTCTAAATGAATTGTTGTAGTACCTCATCTATGTCGTATTTAACACAAAAGATTATGTCAACATTGAATATATCTGTGCTTTATCGTAATGTGTGAGCAGTGGAATGTCTTTTGATGGACTCCTGCATTTATGATGTCTCTTGTGCTTTGAGAAACTTTGTCCTTCATGGCATCTTCTCTAAAAAAGTAAAGGCCTAACATGGATAATATGTCGCCTTCTCCCTAGTGAGACGAGGATATGGAAGTTTTATTTATTGCTATAATATTGTGCAATGGACTAGACCCATTGATAGTACTCACATGATAGATGTATGTTATTGATTGTAGAACAGATGTATCTTCAAGAATACTGATTATGTTATACAGAAGGAGACTAATTCTTTCTTAATAAAACTGATGGGGAGCAGCATAACAAATATATCAGCACGCTGATTCGAATGCCGACTTTAGATTTTTCTCTGCAGCATATGATTATGGTCATTGCTCAACATATCCTGCTTCAGTTATTTTCCTCTGTATAATCAACTTTCTGATGCTTGACACGCTGATTTCTTGCTTGTAGATCCTTGTCAGCTTTAGACTGTTGAAATAACTCCTTTTATTGTTCTACTCATGAATAGCTTTTAGAGGTTGTTCACTATAAGCTGATTCTCTTTGACTTTCTGATGTAAATTTGTTGAACTAACTTGCTCTGATATGATTGTGGAAAATAATCTTGGTTTAGGGGGTTGAATTTTACAGTTTATGTGGTTAATAAAAACAAACAACAGCCCAGTAAAAATCCGCTAAATGCGGGGTACGGGGAGCAGTTAATTTGCAAATCAATTTTTTGATATCTCGCACTTGCTTCTTGTGTAGGATATCAGCTTTTTGTCGAGTTAGTCAATAATTTTTGACTTTTGCCTAAATATTCTGCTACTGGAAATAAGTTGATTTCATTTTCAGGAATAGAAGCTCGCGGATTTATTTTTGGGCCCCCCATTGCATTGGCAATTGGAGCAAAGTTCGTCCCACTGAGAAAACCAAGGAAATTGCCTGGTACTATTCTGTCTATTGGCATGAATTGGGTGCTTCTTTATATAATATTTGATCTATATTATAGTCTTTATCAGTGCTCTCCCCTTGAAAACCCTCGTATTGAAATTCACATTCCTTATATTTTGATGAATAGTTTTTAGTTACTATAGATAGTGATGCAGCATAGCTGCATGCTTATTAAGCGTCGTACCTTCATGTAAAGTTGCAATACATGTTGAGTTTTTCCTTGAATTTTGTAAAAGGTGATCTCAGTTTTTGACCTTTGTGATGAAAATGACGCCTTCTTTCTTCAAATAGTTGGGAAATGTACACAAGTTTTTGGAAGTGTCTCAGATAGATATCAAATGATTTTACTCAGCAATATAAGTGACAGCTGAGTGTGTACATTTTATGTCCATATCATCACCTGTAATATCCTGATGTGCAATTGCATACTGATGTCCACATAGTGTCTGCATCACTTTTGTTTCTATCAATTAACTCTTAAATCTTTGAAAACCTTCCTGACATTGTTTAGGTGTCCATTTTTCCTTTCCGGGACTTGGTTAATGACATGTTACCCCAATGACAGGAAAAGTTATTTCAGAAGCGTATGTTCTGGAATATGGAAGTGACTGTCTTGAAATGCATGTTGGAGCAGTTGGTTTGGGTGAGCGCGCTTTAGTGGTGGATGACTTAATTGCAACTGGTGGCACTCTGTGTGCTGCTATGAATTTACTGGGTAACCACTATATTAACTTTTTACATAAAAGTATGAATAAGGGGGTTCTACTTATTTGGCACTTAGTAGATCTTAGATTTTGCAAGATTTACTTGTTGATGAATGAAAATTCCACTATAGATTTCTAGCATTACGTAAATTGGAAAGTTGAGACTTAAGTTATCATTTTAAATTAGAATCCATATGTGCATTGTGGAAGTTCATTATCAGTAAATCTTTGGTCATAAATAGAGCACAAGTGTTCTGTTTCAAAGGCTTCTATTCAATTTTTAACTTGTTCTCAGATGTAACGCATGTGGTGGACTGATACCTGAGTGTATCCTACGAATTTATACATTCTTACTTGGCAAGATAAAAATGAAAATAATATTAACAATAAGGTCATCGCTGATTAATCTGCTTTAAGCCTTGGACAAAGTTAAAGAATCTACTGATTCCAAGGTCTACAAATGTACACAATGAGAGGTGTTTCAGTCATTATGTTTGTCCAAAAGCAGTCAACTGTGTACTGGTTCATGTTCTTTAACTTCATCTGTTTTATTTTTATTCTTGAGCTTTTTACTTTATTTTGATGTGAATTTAATGTTCATTTTTGGACAAGTGTTTTAAGCGTTTAATTGGGCAATTGGTATGTAGAGCGTGGTGGAGCAGAAGTAGTCGAATGTGCATGCGTAATTGAACTTCCAGACCTCAAGGTTTTCATTTTCTTACAACCTTTACTTTTTTGTTTTCTCTTCTTGCTCTACAACTGATTATGATAAAATGCTTTTGGATGTTGTAGGGTCGTGAGAGGTTGAATGGCAAGCCCTTGTATGTACTTGTGGAATCACACTAATCATGGCCGATTAAACGATATAATTGGGCAAAGTTGGTAAGTTTGAGAGATATTGGGTTAATTTTCATCTGAAAAATGTATTTCAATATGTTTCATCTAGTAGCGTAGGGCATTAAAATTTATGCAATTAGAACAAAATTAGGTATATGATTGACTGGTGACTGGATTTTATGTCAGCATTATGTTTCTATGCGATTACTCTTTCAAAAGATAACAATGTAGACTTTGAAATGTCTCATTGTCTGAATCTTGCATAGCTAACTGATACTTGCCCCAAAAAAACAAAAAACAAAAAGAAACACGACTAGATTGTACCTAATAATGTCATTTTATAACCTTTGGTAGAATCTTGTACTTCTCATATTCCTGGAATTTTGGACCAAGACACAACCTAGACATATTCAAAGTCCTCATAGTCGGTCACATGTTTCTTCTTCTAAAGTCTTTGGTTGTTAATTAACAGCTTAAATATGGCCCAAAAAGATTAGATGGCACAGAAATTCAGGCATGATGTGCCTATCAACGACACTGACTACTTACCAACTGCCTGACTTGTCTTGTACTTCGCCATTTAACCAAAGCCAATCATATCAGGAGTCTTGATGTTAAGACTAAGCACTTTGTTTAGTGCATAGCCTTCCCGATTTGTAAGTACAACTCTTTTCTTGAAATAACTAACAAAGTTGAAATACTCAGAAAAAGAAAAAAGAAAAAGTCATTATAGTCAGGTGTGCATACCTATGTTATCTTTCTGAAATGGAAAAATCTTCCCTTAAGGTTGAGTGACAAATTGTAGCTGTAATTAAGGTTTTTAACGTCTTAACTTTGTGCCCAAACCTCCAGGCTGGCTAGCTGGAGTTGTGAATGATACCGCAAGTGTTAATGAGTGTAATACTCATTTGTTATCGTGCTTTCCAAATTATTTAAATTGAGTTATCTAGACTTTGGTTGGATTTTATGCTTCTTCATGATTTAGAGGTAGATTATCTGAATTAGGATTAAATTATCATTAGATGTGATTTAAACCTAATCCTAAGATATAATGAATAAAAGCTGTATATTACAGATGATAAAACTTGAAATTAGTTCAAACGAAGATGTCTCATAGTTAATATGTTGTTCAATCATTACAGATAATACTAATGTTCGTTCATTTCATATTATAAAATTAAAATCATGGAGTATTTTTGAGTCAGCTATACGTCCAAATAAATTAAATTCTCATACGGAACAGTCCAATTAGCAAGATCTACCAAAAGGAATCTTTATAACTATCTTTCAAAGTGTCAAACATATGGCAGTTAACGTTTTGCTTTTGAGTATGTATTTGGTGAAGTTTGAAACCCAAAATTGCAATGATTCTTATGATTTGGAGTTTCTCTAATCGTCTATATGTCTTTCTACTCACTCTTTGTGCTATTTATACATATTTTTCATATCGAAATTATTTAATTCTTATTCACATTGACTTGTTACTGAAATCAAATTCACTGAAATTGATAACAATCACAAATTGAATATGTCATTATGGACATATATATTTGAGGAAAATAACTAATGTATCTAAAATTTTGTTGTAGAATTCACTAGAACTGAAAATTTTAATAGCAACAATTTAGAAATGTGAAAGTATGAAAATTCAATGTGTATTGAAAGAGTAAAAGGCTTTTGTTTCATTACATGAAATCATTAGTCTTTAAAAAGGTCACTATGATTTAACATAGAAATTTTGTGAGGCATGTGACTTAGTGTAAAAGAACCCTCAGGTATGACTATGCCAAGGACATATCGTCCGTGGTGGTAACACGTTATAGTTTCACCTTAGTAATCATATAACGAATACTCGTTATTATGTTTGAAATACACACACACACACACATATGCACCATAATAAATAAATAAATCATAAAAGAGAATATGTGATAGGAGAATTCAATGTCGAGGCATATGAAGCTAATTTTAAACACAGTGAACTAAGGAATATTAGTCATATCTTATCTTATATTGAGCTAGTGTAATTATGTTGTTGCACATTCTTACCTCCATGTTAAAAGCATATGAAAATGCACTTAACTTACAATGTGAATATTAAGATGATATATGATGCTACGAGGGATCTATCGATAAACATCTTGAGCTTTCTAAGCCATATCTTAAGACATAAATGCCTAAGTTATGCTCACAAGGAGTTAAAAATTAACAAGAGGAAGCACTATGATGAGTCTAACTGAAAAGAGGAAATAAAGCCTTCCACAATTCTTAAGATTCTAAGGACTAAGGCCAACTAAATTGAAAAAGGAAATGAACCTTCCATAGAGAATAAATCTTACCTATGTCATGTTTAGTTACCCTTGGATGCAATGTTAATTTTCACCTAGACTTCGTCATATTGGGTAAAATTAAAATTGAATGATCAAGCATATTTTATTTAGAAGACCTAAATAAAGTAGGATAGTCTACTTGTGTAAACATTGTGTAGCTAACAAAATAGCACAAAAACCATCGAGTATGGGACAAAAAGTTACTAAGCCATTGCAAGTAACTAATTAAGATATATGTGGCTAAACATATATGACAGCACGATACAGAAGTACTTATTTCATCATATTTATCAATAATTATACTTAGTATAGTTATATTTATTTAGCTTCTCAAAATTTGAAACATTTGTTGTTTCAGGAAGTATAAGGCGTTAGTTGAGAATTAATAAAACAAAGTCGATAAAAGATTTTAAGAACTTATCAAGTATACGAAGAGTTCTTTGATCAATTCATAAGGTCATGTGATGAAATTTGAATGGATAACTAATGACTATCGTATGAATCCACCAACAAGTTGGTGGTGCAGAGATGAGAAATAACTTTATGCTCATGGTTAGGTTTATAATGACATAGGCATGTTATAGCCTATTAGGGTGATGTGTCATTGATGATCAAATATGTACTTGATAGGGTACCAAGGAAATATATCTTAAAATAATATTAGATATGAAAAAGTAAGAGGCATGATTAACCATATATGATTTCTTGAGATTGTGTTTGTTACCTATATTCATGGTTCCGTTTATAAGTATGTGAATTTAGGTTTCAAAGGGAAGAATCTTTAAAAGATATTTTTTGGACATTCCAAAGGATATATGTTCAAAGGTGAACAAGGTAATAGACAAGTAATTGAATTTGTGTCATAAGATATCTCATTCTTAGAGAATGATTTTTTAAAGCGAGAAAAAAGATAGTTTAAAGCTTATCTCCGTATGGGAGACTAAATTAGAATGATCTTATAAGACGAGACCAATTGAATGGTATTGATTCAAGTGAGAGCAATTTAGGAGATGATGAATTAGTTTCTGATTAATGACAAGTGTAACCTAATAGAAGCTCTTTACTATCCAATTAAAGTGAGAGCAAAATTATACCCATATTGTGAGCGAATTATTCATCATATAATTTTGAAGTTGAAAGGAATAACCTTTGTGGTAGTTCCTAAAGAAAGTAATAAGCCAAGGAATATGAAAAAGCTCCATCTAGTCTTGTTAAGGATGAATGAGTTATAACAATAGAAGAAGAATGAATTTCAATGAGGGTGTGCTTGGTTCACTTAGGAGAATGGTAATAGGAATTATAATGATTATAGTGAGGAATGAAAATGGATATAACTTCTATTTCTCACTATAGTAGGGCTATGGAGTATTTCCCCAAAAGGAGATATAAAAATACTGTTCATCCAATCATAATATATTACCATCTTTTTTCATTCCTTACCCATTCCTTTCTTCTTATACTAACTAACCAAGCTCCCTCTAAGTTTGATATGAGTATATGACTTGGATAATCTTCTCAAAAGATGTATAGCTATAAAAAAACAAATGATTCTTCAAATGTTAAGTGAAAGACTAATGGTAGCTTTAAAAGTTACGAAGTGTATCTAGTGGCAAAACGATACACACAATCGAAGAGATTGATTATGAGAAGAAATTCTCATTTGCTTTGAGGTTTACATCAGTTTGAATGATTCTAGCCTTAGTAATTGGAATGAATCTTGATATGCATAAAATAGATGTAAAGACTATGTTGTTAAATGAAGAACTAAATGGAGAAATCTACGTGATACAACCATTAAGTTTCATTAAGAAGGGTTGAAACCTAATGGATAACAGCATTACATGCTTATATTGTTAAAGTCAATATATGGTCTAACATAGTGTCGAAATAAGTGCTCAGATTGTTGAAGTCAATGTATGGTTTAACATAGTCTCGAATTAAGTGGCATATTATATCAATACTATAATCATATCGTATAATTTTAGTATGATTGGAAAAGACCACCTTGTACATGTTAAAAGATATAACGATAAATGCGTCATTTTATTATTTCATATGAATGGTATTTTTTGATAGCTAGTGACCATAACTAGTTTGTTAAGAAAACAAACAAATTGTCTATCAATTATAATCAAAATAAAGAATATGGCTAAGGTTACAAATAAGACTACTTAGTACATGTTAAAAGATATAACGATAAATGTCTCATTTTATTATTTCATATGAATGAAATTTGTTGATAGCTAGTGACAATAAGTAGTTTGTTAAGCAAACAAACAAATTGGCTATCAATTATAATCAAAACAAAGAATATGGCTAAGGTTGTATATACCTTTGCAGTTTAGATTGCTAAGTATTGTTCAAATAGAGACTTTTTATTGTTGTAAGCTACATATATAATATCAACATAATAGTTGAACAATTTGTATGCAGGATTGGAAAGTGTTTTTGTGACGCCAATTGCTAAAGGTAAGCACCTAACCAATAGTATCCACGGACGCCACAGGAAGAGTAAGAGATAAAGATGGTTCTTTATTTCAAATAAATCAGTAGTTTCATGCATGCCATGTTTTGTAAGAATAAGTACATTCAAATATCAATATCAAATCAAACATATAGATATCAAGTATAATTATGTCAAGGACATAATATTTCAAAGAGAAATGAGTAAGTTTAGTGACTATTCATAATACTTGTTATCAATGATGATTGGTTGTTATCAAATATTTGATGCAATATTTGTTTAATTGAAAATTGAGCGACATTTTCTAAAACAAATTTTTTTTAAAAATCTAGTCCTAGAATTGTGAGAATGCATGATTTTGAATTAACTTTTTTGTTCTAGAATGAAAATTATATGAGTGTTGAACATTCAATTTTAAATATAAGAAGTATGTTGGACAAATATGATGCCTTCCCATATAGGTGACCTCCTCTATTATTTTGTAAAGAATGGTGATAGACAAGTTTTAAGCCATTTATGTAGGTGATAAATGAGAGCTCAAGGTTTAAAACACTAGAACAGACATATGCTCTAGTAAAAAAGAGTCAATATTGTAACACATGAGTCATACCATGTGTACCTTTTCGACTAATAAGGATAATATAAGTCATATTCTCAACTTATATTATGTGATGATCCTTTGATATTATGTGAACCTTAAATTTAAAGTACCCTTTTTACTCAGGCTCTAATTTCAGATAGGGATGTCAATGGATCAGGTTGTGCTTGGACATGGGTAGTTTCTGCTCAAGCTCGGCCTCGAGGCACTGAAACTCTAGCCCAAGCCTGAACCGATTAGACCTAGTAGGTCAAAACAATGTTATTTTGCCAATAATTTTTGGGCTTTGAGCCAAGCTGGGTTTGGCCAGACTAATCTCGGTCTAAGACTCAATTTAAAAAAAAAAAGCTCGAGGCCTAAGACTCAAGGCCTAATGTCAGAGCGGACTGGGCCTAGATCTATCTAAAATTCCTAATTCCAAATAATCAAATTAATATTTGCTATCTTAGAATGTTACTAAAAAATTATGAATGATTTTATATAATGGGACATTATAGAAAAGCAAGTTAATTTGATTCAAATTATTAAGAAGCAAGGAAGACCTTTTCAATTCTAAGTTTGCATCAATATGTATTAAAAAGGACTCATCTTTTATGTAGAACGCAAAGTGAATACAAAATTTTTATATAATGAGAATGAGACAATGATTGATGCAATAAATGATCTAAGCTATAGCATATTAAATCCATTTTAGGATCACTTCATCAGTTAATAAGTCATATATTTCTATCAGATATATGAAAACATGCTCTCGTAGTGTTGGACCCCGATTCCGGAACCCAACGGACTGAGTCATAAACCTTGAACATAAACTCACCTTTAACCTTTCTTGGCCCGAATGCTATAACTCTTAAC
>JAOQMQ010000196.1:25303577-25322922 GCA_027563845.1 Erythroxylum subrotundum
TTTTTTACATTTAGGTTTAAATGTTAATTATCAACTTTCAATTTTAAGTTTTAACAATCTTTGCATAATACATAATTCATTACATACTAAGTTACTAACCCCATTTTACAATTCCATTTTCAATTTCAAATTTCCTATTCTAATTTACAATTCCATTTTACAATCTTTGCATAATTACAAATTCGTAACAAAATCACATAAATTACTTACCCACATATTCTTCACCTTTACTCTAACAATTTCAATTTATCAACTTTAAAAATTCCATTCCAAAACAATCAAATTTCTAAACATTCAAACATTCCATTCCAACATTTTTCAAACCAATCCTCATTCCAATTTCCAAAACAATTCTAACACAAAACTATCAATAATTCAATATTCACTAATTAGAAATTAATCCATTCCAAACTCCAAATCCTCAACACTTTAACTTTAAACTTCACATTTCATTCAAAAATCTTCCACAACCACAAGTCAACTTCGGCCACTTCAAAAATCAAAACTCCACAATTCAAAACTCCACATTTCAACTTCGGCCAAATTCAATCCACCACCCACCGACACCACAAATTCAATCCATTTTTGAATTCCAATCCATAACACAAAACCAAAACAACATCTATTTACCATCAAAATCAAGATTGAACAGTTAACACTTAACATAAAGCCAAAAAATCTTATTAAATGTCTGCCTGGTCACGGTGGAGGTGGATCGGTGACTGCTGGATCGGTGGCCGGTGGGGCGTCGGAGCTGTCTGGTCACGGTGGGGAGGCGGCACGTCTTCGGGTGGAGGACAGCGACGACGAGGAGGAGGAGGAGAAGAGGGACGCAGAGGCCACGACAACGGAGAGGAGGAGGAGGAGGAGCGGCGGCGACAGGCGGCGAGGCAGACGGCGACGCAGGCGGTGACAGACGGCGACAAGTGAGGGAGAGAGAAATCTGAGATTCTGAGAGGGATAGTTGTCAGCAGACGCAGAGGTGCTGAGCGAGAGTCGGGGGGATTGGGATTTTTAGGGTTAAATTTTTAAATTTTGCAAAATGGTCCCTGACCAATTTTTTTTTGCGGATTTGTCCGAAACTTTTCGAAATTTATGGTACCAGCCGGTACCGACCGAAAACAGCTGGTACTGGCCAGAATTTTTTCCTGGTATATTAGCTCCCGTTCCGGTACCGGATTTCGACCAGAACGGAACGTTCCGGCCGGTACCTCCGGTACGGAACGGTATTCAGATCTTTGATCAAAACCAACTTTGTCAAAGGAAAGCATCTACATAGTGAATAACATGGAGCATCCGCATCTAAACACATACAACACATCCATTAGGGCTTATGTAGAGCAAAGCTGACTCCTTATGTATCATTCAA
Organism: Erythroxylum subrotundum; assembly: GCA_027563845.1. Lineage (NCBI taxonomy): Eukaryota > Viridiplantae > Streptophyta > Magnoliopsida > Malpighiales > Erythroxylaceae > Erythroxylum > Erythroxylum subrotundum. Next base: position 25,304,947 of record JAOQMQ010000196.1, read on the forward strand.
ATCTAGACCTAGAATTTAACACTCAAAAGGAAATAAAAGGCGTAACTTTTATATAAAAACACATGATAACATGCAATCTCACTCATACCTTTTTGAGCTTACACTAAGAATAATTATATGATACATGTTCATAATCCAAAAAAGCATCATTACAATAAAACAAACATATCTCATACATACAATTATGCCACTTCTCATTATCCAAAGAGAGCATTCAAATCACTTGTACAAAAAAGAAGCTTTCATGATTTATATGCACATAAAAGAATAAGGAATGCATTCTTGCATCAAAATTGTAATGGTCATTATCATACTATCAAATCATATGACATGGTATTATTACTTTTGTGGTAAATATAGGCACATTGATAAATTCTTCTTTTAAAAAAAGAATGATGGCGAATAAACCTTTAAGTATATGGGTTAAAAAGAAGAAGAATAATAAAAACCAAGGACCCAAACTTATTTGGTTACCTAAAGCACATTAATTAGATTGTTTTAGTGGTCTCTAAGAAAAATAGTAACAAATGGTATATAGATAATGGGTGCTCATGGCATATGACTGGCGATGCATCCCAATTTTCAACTCTTAGAGACAAAGATGGAGAATTCATCACTTTTGGAGATAACGTCAAAGGTAAGATAATTGGTATTGGCAAATTTGGTAAGGAAGATCACACAATTATTGATAATATACTCTTACTTCATGGATTGAAGCATAACTTGTTAAATGTGAGCCAACTATGTGATAAAGGCTATAAATTACACTTTGAAGGGAGATAATGCATTATATTTAGCGTTGATGACAATAGCATTGCATTTTTTAAAAAAAGCGAAGGAAACATATATATAATTGATCTTCATGATTTCTTTAACCAAGATGTAAAGTATCTAATGTTTGATAGTGAAGCTATATGGATTTGGCATAGGAGACTTAGACATGCAAATATTGACCTCATCTCTGTTCTCAAATCCAAACAACTTGTAAATGTGCTCCCATAGGTCAAGTTTGAGAAATACAAAGTTTGTGAAATTGCCAAATTGTAAAGAAAACTAAAATCTCTCTCAAAAGTAAAATTTTGGCAACTTTCACTAGAATTTTACATTTACTTCATTTGGATTTGTTTGGACCAATAAGGGTTGCTAGTTTAGGTGGAAATTTGTATCTTTTTATCATAGTTGATAATGTTAGCATATTTATTTGGGTCTTATTTTTAGCAAGCAAGATGAACGCTTTGGGGTGTTTGTCAAATTTGTCAAAAGTGTACAAAATGAAAAGGATCTTTCTATTGCTTCCATTAGGAGTGACCATAGTAGGGAATTTGAAAATGAAAGGATTGAAACATTTTGTGAGGATATTGGTATGTTTCATATTTTTTCACCAAGAACCCTTCAACAAAATGGAGTTGTTGAAAGGAAAAATAGGACTTTACAAGAAATAATTAGGACCATGATTAATGAATATGATCTTCTTAAGTGTTTTTTGGAAGAGGCAACTACCACTACATATCATATCTCAAATAAAGTTTATATCATACCAATCTTAAATAAAAACCCCTATGAACTTTAATTTAGGAAGAAGACAAAAATTAATTAATTTAAAGTTTTTAGTTGTAAGTGCTATATTTTGAATACTAATTGTATCTTAGGGGAATTTGATTCCAAAACAGATGAAGAGATCTTTCTTGGTTGTTCCCTAACTAGCAAAGCATATATGGTGTTTAATAGGAAGAACCTTATTATTAAAGAGCTTATGCGTATTGTTTTTGATGAATTTAACCCTCTTGTATCTAAGAAAGATCTTAAAGATCATGATGTAGGTATATCCAAAAAAATTAAAGTCATCAGCCTTTGAAGGAAACAAGAGCAATCACTGACAAATCACCCATGAACTTATTGTCGAACCAAGTGAGGAAAACAAAAAGGATGAGGAACTTCCAAGAGATTGGAAATTCAAGAAGGACCATCCTCCGAATCAAATTTTAGGTGATGTTTAATAAGGGGTAATCACTAAATCTCATATTAAAGATTTATCTCATCTTGCTTTCATTTCTCAAGTTGAACCTAAGATAATAAAAGAACCCTTAATAATGAAAGTTGGGTTCTTGCCATGAATGAGGATCTTAACCAATTTGATAAGAGTAAGGTGTGGATATTAGTAATTAGACCTAATGATCACCAAACTATAGGTACCAAGTGAGTCTTTGAAAATAAATTAGATTAATTAAGTACTATTATAAGAAATAAATCTAGAATGGTAGTAAAAGGGTACAATCAAGAAGAGAGCATAAACTTCAAGGAAACTTTGGCTTCAATGCCTAAGATAGAAGCCACTAGACTCTTACTTGCATTTGCATCTTATATGAATTTTAAATTGTTTCAAATGGATGTTAAATTCTTTTTAAATGGTTTCATTAAAAATAATTTTTTGCACCCAACCATGTCTAGAAACTTTTCAAAGCTTTATATAGTTTAAAACAAGCCTCTAGAGCTTGATATAATAGGTTAAGTGGATTTATTTTAGAAAATGGATTTTGTAAAGGCAAGGTTACTATAACTTTTATTATAATGCATAAGTATGATATCCTAATCGTTAAAATTTATGTTGATGATATTATTTTTTGTGTTTCTAGTGAGAATATGTGTTAAGAATGTTTCAAGTGTATGAGTATGGAGTTTGAGATGATCATGATGGGAGAACTTACCTTCTTTCTTGGACTCCAAATCAAGCAAATAAAGGAAGGAATCTTTGTAAATCAAGCAAAGTACACTAAAAACTACTCAAACGCTTCATAATGGATCAAACCAAACCATTAGGTATACCTATAAGAATTACAACACAAAGATAAAGAGGCTAAGTTGGTAGATGTAAAGATCTATCGAGGTATGATTGGTAATTTACTTTATCTTATCACAAGTAAGCATGATATCATGTTTAATGTTTGCCTACGTTTTAGATTTTAATCAAGCCCTAAAGAATCACATTTATTAGTCATTAAGCATATCCTTAGATAACTATATGGAACCATTTCATTAGGACATTGGTACTTTAAGAATACATTCTTTAACTTAATTGGTTATTTTGATGCAAATTTTAATAGTAGTATTTTTGGATTGAAAAAAGAACAAATGGTACTTATCAATTCCTAATAAGTGCATAAGTTTCTTAGTTTAGAAAGAAACAAAATTTGGTTATTTTATCAATAGCGAAAGTCGAATACATGGCAACAAGTAGTTGTTGTGCTAAAATCCTTTGGCTTAGACAATAACTTAGAGACTATGGATTATATCTTACTAAGATACCAATCAAATGTGATAATACTAGTGTTATTTGTCTCACAAAGAATCCTGTTCAGCATTATAGGAGCACATAGAAATTAAATATCATTTCATTAGAGATGATGTCCAAAATGGAGACATTAAATTAGAATTCAAGGATACATAACACCAGTTAGCTAAAATTTTTACTAAACTTGTGAGTGAGGATATATTTTGTACAATTAGAAGAGATTAAGGATAATTTGTGGAAATTCCCTTGGATAATAAGTTTTCAAAGTTGTTATTAAGTTAATTTCTATTTTGTATGCTTTAATTCAACTTGTAAAAGTTGTAATCTAAGTTTTTAGAACTTATCGATCGACTAATAACCTAGATTGGTTAACTAATATTCTAAATCACAACAAATTTAATTTAGTACTAAGAGTTTGATCCTTATATGGTCGTATGGTTGATTGCCCAACCAATCACACTGGTCGACCATTACTCCTCAGTGGTCGAGAAATACTACTGACTCGGATATATCTTTTCTATCCTGAGAGTTTAGGGAGAGCTTGGCCGCAACACATTCATTGGTCGACCAATATCATTTACTGGTTGACCAGTATCATCTGAACCCTCAAATATTTTTATTCCAGTGAGTTTATGGAAACATTGGTCGCCACCTTATGTTGAATAACAACATACACTAGGTTGAATAACAATATACACTATTCGACTAATCTCATCAACTAGTCGACCAATATAATAACTTTCATTCTTATCTTCCCCCACTCTTCTTCCCCTCAACAAATCATGCGTACCTTATTGAAAACATCAGAGAGCCCCTCTATAAGCTCCATTATTCTCCAGCGTCACTCTCCTCTTTTTAGCGAGTTTCCTGTGCTCCCTCTTACACCAGTCAGTCCAATCACACCCCCAAGTGCTCGTCCATTGTCCTGCAATTCATCATCCATCCTCCTATTCCATAGGCAAACCCTAACCTCCAACATTTGGAGTTTCCCCATTTTCATAATTTTTTCCTTCAATTGATGATTCCCTTAATTAGTGATCTTTATTGTTAATATGTTTATGCATGTTCATGCATTCAACTTTATGCGTTATCCTCTCAATTGCATCAATTTTGCATCTAATGTGAATTAGGGTTTCAAAATTAGGAATTGCATATTTTTAACGGTATTCTAGATAATTTTTCAAAATTGGAGCTTTCTTAGTTTAAGAAAAAAATTGATTTAATTTTCTTAACTATTAATTGCATTGAAATATGCTTAATTTTGTCGAAATTGAAAATTTTGGTTGTTTTACCTAATGATGCTTGGGACTTTCTTATATATGCATTAATTTACAAAATTAAAGATTTCCTAGTTTAATTGAAGATTGATATAAGTTTTTTAAATAGTTAATTGTATTGAATTATGCTTAATTTTGTCTTAATTTAATTTTTATTTTTTACCTAAATGACATTTGGGAATTTCTTATTATGCTTTACAAATTATGATTTCTTAGTTCAAACAAAGATTGATTTAAGTTTTTAAATAGTTAATTGCATTGAATGATGCTTAGTATTGTTCAAGTTGGAATTTATAGCGATCTTGCCTAAATGAAGTTTGGGAATTTTTTTATCTATGCATCAATTTTCATAATTAAAGATTTCTTAAATCAATTAATGTTTGAATTAAGATTTTTTTTCCCGAATTAGTGTTTTTGATCATATTACCCAATTGTCATTAGGGGTTAGATTTTTTAAGGTTTAAACCAATTTATGTTTTTATTGACTTCCTAGCCTAATTAAGCACCCTTTTTAAACAATATACCTAATTTAATTTTTCCTTATTAACTAATTTACCCTGCTTTAAATATTATAAACCTTCCTTATACGCCTCATGATTTCTTACAACTACTCATTTTATTCATGTGCATCTTTCATTCTCCATTTTGCATTACTTATTAATGCAATGCAATGATAAATGAATAATTAAGGTTTATGTAATGGAGTTATCGAAGTAATGTTTTTAATGTTGCAGGCGATCTTTCATACCTAGTCTTTGTTCTATCTCCAGACCTTTATCTTAGTTCTTAATCCTTTACTCATCCTTACTCTCATGGCTAGAACTAGAGGGAAGTATAATCCTACACCTAGGACTCTTATATGTGGTAGATCTACCCGCACAGCCTCTAGGATACTTAGGATTCAAGCATGATCCCCAAACCCTCCTTCTCTCATGCCTCCTCCTAATGAGGAAAGTTACCTTGATACTAATTCTCTTCAATTCCAAGATTGTGCTTCCTGAAAACTACATGAAAACGGTGTTATCTCTTTTTTAAGTTTAGAACAATTCAAAGATTATGGCCTTATTAGCTATTCCCTTAATCAAAGGTGGGAATCCCTCCTTATTACTACCTGTCTTATCAGTCCTACCAATGTTAGATTATTTTATACCAATCTTTGTCCTAAGGGGCTTCATGATGACACCCATATTTTTTCCAATTTCACTTCTGATCTTATAAACAAGATCTTAGGCATTTCTATTCTTGAACATCCTTTGCACTATAGTTGTTGTATAAAATACACTATTAGACCTTACTCTATGCCTGAAAGAGTTCAAATTATTTCTGAGTTAGGCCTCAATGCAAAGGTCTATAAATAAAATCGATGATGTTCATGACCTCAATGTTATTCCTTATTTTCGCCATCTTTCCATCAAGTATAATTTTATCTCTACCAATGGTCACTTTAATTTGATAGGCCACGTTGATATTTGGTTCCCTTCTACTTTATTTTACAAAAATAAATTCATCTTGATCGTTTTCTTTTTCTCAATATGATCCATTTCCATCAAACCAAAAAGAAGAAACTCAATATGATCCATTTCCATCAAACCAAAAGGAAGAAACAAAACATTCCATATACCCTCATTCTTAGCCTCATCTTTCAATACTTTCATATTCCTCCCCTTGGGATGAGATTGACTTTGATTTCTTCTTTGACTCTGCTATTATTAATTGTATAGGATATCAATTGATTGATAGGAAAATGACTAAACCACGCTAGTGACAACAACTCCAGCCTCAGCACCCATCCCAAGTTCATGAGGGTCCTCATATATTGATGGTCCCAATAAGCCTCTCTTAAGCCATACTATTGAGCTACCTACAGATGATGATTCCACCACTGCTCAACTACGTCATCACCCCCTACCACTAGATGCCCATCTCATGACCATTGAGCATCAACTCACTATATTACAAAGAGAGCTTGATTCCTTTTGAGACATCACGTTGCATCATCTTGACAACCTGTGAATTTTAGTTGAGTCTTGTTTCCGCCTTCATCCAGTTGATTCTTTTGTATGTTTACAAAAGGGGGGAGGAAATTTTTTGTGATATTAGAGGGAAGTGAGACAATTAATGGGGAGTAGTTGTTATTAAAGGGAAGTGTTATAATGCTAGAACTTACTGAGGATATGGCCTTAAATAGAAAACTTTGGTGTACTACAATATGAGTAAAAGATCTCACATAGAGAGGTCATTTTCTTTCTTATAGGTCTTTTAATCATTTTCCTTTAAGTCTTATGTCTTGTATTTAGCTTAAACATTTAATATGTAGTACTTCTCTCTTAGTTAATTAGCCTAAACATTTTCCTACTTAGTCTAAATAAATTTTTTGTAATTACTTGTTTGATTTTTATTTTTATGTATTTTATTATTTACTTTATTACTTATTTTTATATTTTTATGTATACTTAATTATTTATTTTTATTATTATCTTTTTATCTATTTTATTTTAAATTATTATTACTTTATTATTTTAGTAAGTATATGTGTATTTTACACACACATATAGGTCTATCATAAACAACCTCTTTACCAGTTAGGGGTAAGACTGCATACTACTAGACCTCCCCGGACTCCATGCATCAACTGGACTTCCACTGGGCTACTATTGTTGTATTATGTCTTCTTTGTGTGATGAACAATTATATATATATGTATTTCTATAAAAATGAATATTTTTATTGAAGCTTGTTCTCAATATTGAATGGTGGTTATGATATGGGTCTATGTTTTATGCACGAACTAAGGGGGAGATAATTATTATCTTAATATGGGTTGCTATTTGAATGGTTAAATTCTCATGTTACTTTCTAATATTACGAATGTTTTTGTTATCATCAAAAAGAGAGAAATTGTTGAACCAATGGAGGTTTCAATTAAAGTTTTAATGATAAAAAAACATAAGCACTACTAATTAGTTTAATGTTATTGATGAGAAGGAATGTCAGAACAAGATATCACCGTATCGAAAGATTATGAAAGAAAAAATAAAGTTTGCATTCTTCAATATCAAAATCAAGTCAAAAAGAATATCAAGATACATCGAGCTTATTTTATGCATTACTTATTGTAAGCTCATCTTGATTGTTTTTTGTAGTCTAAAAGGCTTACCATGCATAAACTTTTCACTTCACTTCATTATGTCAGTCTTTCCATTCACTAAGTGGCATTAAAGCTTTTGTTTTTAATGTAAAAGTTTTTCTATCTTTCAAATAAAGTTTTAGGGAACATTTGGGATGTTTAATTTATAATCATATTAATCAAATTGAGTTTGAGCATTTGAAGGTGTTAAAATAATATTTTTAGGATGATTGGTCAACCTATATAGGTATTGGTCAACTAATGTGTCATATTAGTTAACCAATATGCTTACTAGTAGACTATTGTCCTAATGGCTAGTGAATTTGAAGCTTTTAATACATACAATTGCTCTACTGTTAGTCAATGTAACAGCTAGTTCTTAGCTCCAACAATAATTTTGGGTCCTAAAATACTATAAATTTATGTTTTCTCATTGTTTTTAGCATCAAAAAGCATTTAAGTGTCTTTTACACACATTTTGAAGTGCTTTTCGATCACTTGAGCATTCATTGTCTCATTTTGAGTGTATGTAACTTTTGTGTAATTATCAAAATATCAAAGTAAGCAAGTTTGAGTTGTAAGCTATTTTTTGGGGTTTGAAATTATTGTATTAGGATTACCTAAAGTGGTTTGAGGTTTCTCTTTACCTTGAAAAATATGAAAATGAGGTTCCTCTTTACTAAAATAAAAGATTGTACAAAGGTTATTTTCACCTTAAAAGAAGAATTATAGTGAAAATCTAAGATGAGTCTTGGGAGTAGATATAGACAAGGATTGTTTCATGAACCACTATAAATCGGTTTGCATTTCTCTTCCTTTACTTTTTATTTAATTCTTTACAAGCATAATTAAAATTCTTTACTTTTACTTCATTCTTGCATTTGCGATAATTTGTAAACATTGTTTTTATAAGTTAGTATCCTTTAATTAAAATCTTGAATTCATCCAATTCAACCCTTCTTGGGTACCATTAGAGAATAACATTATCTTTTGTAGAAAATCGTACTATTTTGGCCAGTACTGAACGTGCTATCTAAAAACTGTACTCATAACACAAATATCATTTTAGGTTTTAGCACTAATTGATAAGGTCAAACTAGAAATATTGGTCAATACAGGTCTGAGAATGTAAATTTTGAAAAGTAGATGGACTAAATTGTAAAAAGAACAAAGTTTATCCCTAAATCTTGACCTTAAAATTTGTCCTTAAATCCTAACCTTTGTTTGTTATCCTTCTCCCTCTCACAATTTTACAAGCAAGTTTCCTCTCCTCCTCTATGCTCTTATATCTTAACTGTCATTGAACCGTCACTGTCATTAGACCACATCTCTCAACTGCACCACTTCTTTGTCTCTTTATCCTCCCTTCCACTTTCTTCTCTTCTCACTTCTACACTATCCTCAGCTGTCTACTCACAAGGCTACCATATGTTAAGTTTCTACTATTAGCTCGCTGAGTCACCACCGCCAGGTCCTTTCCTCAGTCCTCACCACTGAACTTTGACTTATTACATACCTAGAGATTGGGTATCTTCTTATAGATGTTTAAAATGGCATAATGTACCATTATTTCATAATTCATAGCAAAAGTACAATATGATGTTCAACATATCAAGAAATGTTTTATTTTCTGGGAACTTTTTTAAGGAACAGTCTTATTTAACTAGATAATTAATTTTCTTGATTAATTCAAAATTGAATATTAAAGACCATATAATATAACAATTGATGCTTTGTGGGTATGTGATATAATTTGCATACTATACTTTTAACTTTATGGAGAATGTAGATTATACTTCATGTCATTATTTCTAAGTTTGTAGTTTAAACTATATTGGCATGAAAGTCAAATAGTTGAGTTAGGCATTAACATCTCTGTTAGAATTCTGCAAGATTTTCCATCTATAATATAATGGAACCAACTATGATTAGTATATATGCTGACTAAATAACACTTATGCAAGGAGACGCAATTGAATTGTTATTAAATTAGACTATTCATTCCTTTGTGTGGTTGTCTATTAAACTTATAAAGGTGAGTTATAAAGGTGTACATCATTTTAAACTTTTTTGTATTTAGCAACTCACTATAAATTAGATTACTTTATAAATGCCTATTATATTATACCCCCATTTGTTGGATGGATACAAACACATACACCCCTTTTTTATTTTTCTCCTTTAATTTTTTAATGTTTAAATCTAAATTATATCCTATACATTAGTAATGACTATCTAGACATGTTATAGTTATAACTCAGAATGTGTTATGAGTATTATAATAACATTTCTAATACATTTGCTTTATGAATTTTATTTTCATGTATTTATATATGATCAATCTTCTTATAACTGACTTTTAAACTTTTATAGCTAAGTAATAACATTCTATGCAAAATCTTTATTTTTGATATGAAGTTATTCCTTTAATTTTGACATATATCTTTATTTATTTTACATAAAAATAGAAAATAGTTCAATTACTTATAATAATTTTACCTCTTCAAGAAGATTTGGTGATCCAGTTTGAGCTCATGTTAGATTGTTTCCTAGTATGAAGAATCATATATTTGTCTGTATTGTAACTAACATTTGAAAGGTGGGAAAATCATTAGATTAAAGAAACATTTAACTAGGATCAAAGGTAAAGTGGAGCCTTATAAGAAAGCTAGCCATAACGTAAAATGACAGATGAAAACATTGCTTAAAAAGTACTAGAATGAGAAAGAAAGAAGATAAAGACTAAACTATGAAATTAGTGGTGAAAGTTCTTTTTGCAATGGCTAGGATGATATTGGCAATGTTGATAGTGGTTTTCCTATCCAACAAGAAGCGATTGCTGCTACTAATGTGAGGAAGAGAGGAAGACAGGTTTTTAACTTTTTTGCTCTATAAACAACTCCTAGAGTTTAACCTTCAATTTGTAATGCACTTTAGATTGTAATGCATTACAATCTAAAGAAGCAACTTATAATGTGAAAATGGCAATAGCTAGATAGTGGTATGATGCAGATGTATCATTCAATGCTACTTGATCATATTATTACCAACTTGTAATTGATGTTATTTCATCTTATGGTTTAGGATATAAAGGTCTTTTAATTGACAACTATAGAGGTAATCTTCTAAGCAGCTCCATTTGTAAAATAAACAGTTATTTAAGTGAAAGAATAACGACATTATAGCTTATGGGTGTTCAATAATGTGTAATGGTTAGATGAATAGAAGATAAGAGCTCATTGTCAATTTTTTTTTGTTTATTCTGCTAAAGGAACAATATTTTTTAAGTCTACTGATACATTTGCCCTTGTAAAAAATATTGACACTCTATTAGAGATAATTTATAAATTTGTAAATGAAATTAGCATAAAAACATTATAAAATTCATCATGGCAATTTATAAGGTAACTAGGAAGAGGTTGCAAGCTAGTATAATTCTCTTTATTGGACTCATAATGCACATTGCATTAAATTGATGGTAAAAAACATAGGAAATGCTAAATTTTTTCTTATCATTGATGAAATTATGTAGAAAGTGAGAAAAGGGACTAAATTTATTTATAATCATTCATAATTTTGAATTTGATGATAAAGGATTTCACTAATAGTATAATTTAACATCGTTCTACCATTACAAGATTTGTAGCTAATTTTTATCACTTAAGTGTCTTATTTGAATGAAGAAAGAGCTAAGGTAAATGTTTATAAATGATAAGTGAATTGCTTCTCAATATACTAGGTCTAATTTTGGAATGAAAGTTTCTAAGATTTATCTTGAAGATCATGATTTTTGCTCACAATGTGAGCCTTTGATGAAAGTACTTTGTCTAATTAATAGTATTGAAAAGGCCATAATATGTTACTTTTATGATGTCATGGAGTTAACAAAGGAAGCAGTCAAGGCTAATATGAAAAATAGGTCTTCCTTGTATACTCCTTATCTTGTAATCATCAATGAAAGATTGGAAAGATAACTTTACTCCCCATTTTTTATTGTTGAGGCATTTTTTAATCCGAGTGTCTATTAAAGAAGGTTGAATTTAATTAGGGATTATTATTAACTATTATAATGATTGTTTTATGTGAGATAATGCAAGATCTCTTCAGTTCACAAATGGAGACATATAAGGATATGTGTGGTGATTTCGAGATACCCATTACAATATGCTCAAAAGATAATCTTAATTCAGGTATATCTTTCTTCATTTTTTTTACTTGTTTAAAATTAATCATCATTTTTTGATGTTTATAAGATTACTTTTATTGTCTTACAGGTACATAGTAGGACCAATTAGAAAGTGATGTTTTAGAATTGCAAAGGTTACAATTTTGAATTATTAGTCAATATGTGAGTGCAACTAGGTGTAAAAGAAAATGAAGTATATTTGAGTTCATCCATTATCAAAAACGAAATAGATTGTAATACAAGACATTAAGGCCTTGTTTGGTGAAGAGCTGATTAGCTCTTTTTTAGATGGTCAACCCACTTTAGCTTATTGACTTTAAGAAAAAATTGATAAGTTTGTTTGGTAAAGAGCTGATTGGGTTGGCTGATTCAACTCAACCAGTTGTTTTATGAAAATCTCCAATGTAGGAGCGTTTTGAAGGAAACAACTGAAATAGTTGTTTGCAATTACCATAACGCCCGTTATTCGTGGGGCCATGACTACTGGGGAGTAGCCACAATGCACTAAAAAGTCAATTCGTTTCTATTTTATAGACAATAAATGTAGTTGCGGTGATTAGGATATGCCATCAACGTTGATATTAAGTAGCCTAGTTCTTTAATGTTACCTTATTTTGATTTTAAAAAATTTGACATGATAATTTATTTATAATATAAATAATATTAAAACAAATCATATTAAATATAAAAAAACTTAATAGTTTAATTAATTGAATCAATTATAACATACTAATTATTATTATTATTATTGTTTTTGTTTCAAGTTTCACTTTCGCTTTATTGTGTTTCTAGACACGGACTCTTGTTGTTTTGTTTATGAACCCATATTGTTTTTAATATATATGTTTTAACATGATTAATTATAACATTTAAGTACTTTGTACTATTCTTAGTTTTATATATAAACAATCTCAATTTTTTATATTGATTGTGGTTATTGAGATTTAAATTTTGTTAAATGTTTATTATTTATACATATTATCGAATAATTACAGCCATATCTTTGTATAAAAAAAAATAGTTTATTTGTTAGTCATTCAATTATTTTTTATTATATTTGTGAGGGAAGACTAGTCTGGCAACTCTATAACTTTAAAAAGTGAAATTCCTCAATATTTGTTTTTCTCTGCTTTTCTATTTGAATAATTACTTATTTAAACAATCATAGTTTTGGACAAAGGTGGAGACCTTGAGTAACCAGAAAGATTATAATTAGGAACAAGCATTTTCCACCAGAAAGGTAATCAAGTAAGAAATGAATACATTTGACGTGTTAATTTTGTTGTAGTCGCGAGATAAGATATGGACCATTTTCCAGTTGTTAAGCAAGGCATCCGATTCCAACCGCTAGTAATCTAATAGTATATTGATGTATTAGTATTACCCATCGTTTTGAGAAAAGTATACAGTATAAGCCAACTTTTGGGTTCGGATTATTCTTTCATGCGCTAAGCATAATGTGAAATGATATTGTTGAGTAAATATTTTGACTGACTCTACGGACACAGAAATGATTGATGTTGCGACTTTGAGATGATCTTTTTACTACAGGCAAATTCATGTTGTCAACCAAAAGGGCAAATAGATAACTTCATCATCTCAATGGATATAACATCCAAGAGTGATCTAAGTAACAGTATTAGATTTAATATCCAAGAAGAGCTACAAAATACAATTAGCATTTAGTAACAGTATTAGATTTAATATCCAAGAAGAGCTACAAAATACAATTAGCATTTATCAACCCAAATACAAATAGCAATTGAAACAAATTGCGTTAATGAATGCTAAAAATATTTAAGGAATAAACAGAGGGAGCCGTCAGGCACGAAATCATTTAAAATAAAAAAAATAAAAATAAAAAAACAAAAACTAGCCACGTATTTTTACAATTTATAGATAATAAGAAAGCAAGGCAATACGGCACGAGAATCAAATACTAGCAACTCGCCGTTATCTCCACTCACCGAGTCAAACTCCATTTTTCCATCAAACAACGAGTCGAAATCCTTTTGCTTCGACACCCGACCCCCAATGACCCGACAAACCAACATAGCCCTCCTCCCTCTCCCCCCGCCGGCACTCTCGTGCGCTCCACCGCTTCCGGAAAACGTAGAAATGGCAGACCCCTTCCGGCCAGGGAACACCCACGCGCCGCCTACTGTGTCCTCAGGTCCTCCGCCTGCGGGCCCCAGGCAGTGGAACCGCATCATCTCGTTTCCATCCGCCACGCACCTCGCGTTCTCCTCCCATGTGGAGCCACAGGACAACCCGGCCCGAGATTTAACGCTCTCACGATACTCCTCGAATCGGCTCACGGTTCTCGACCCGTTTTGAACTTTGAAAATCATCTCGATCCGACCCGGGAAGGACTTGTTGCTCCAGCTGGTGTGGAATATTATATCCACCACGTTGCGAGAAGGGTGGCCATCGGGAAGCTCATTGAGCGCAGGAAAGAGCGGGTCGGAGCTGCGAGCGGACTGTCTACGAGGTTGTGGGGATGGATTAACAGGGTCGGCTACGGGTTTGGGTTTGGCGGGTCTTGGGAAATTGGAGGTGGGTTTTGAAGGTTTTTGCTTGGTGGTTGTTTCAATGACGTCTTTGATGCTTTGAGCAGTTTTTCTGCAGCTTGAAATTGGTATCAAATGTCTTGGTGTTGGGTGGAAAACGTCTTCAAAGGCTCTTGATTTGCACTGCAGAGACTTCACCCAACCGCTCGCCATTAATCGGATCTTCTAAAAAGCACTCTACTTTCAGAGAGTTTCTATCTCTTCTCTGTTTTAGTCTGATGCTTCATTCTCTCTCTCTTACACAAAAACACACTACACATTGTCTCTCACTCTCTCTTACGTTTCTATCTTTTATGGTTATTTTGTTTGTCTTTTCGTAGACTGGAATGGAAGGGACAAGGCGCGATAATAAATGAAGACTGTACTCCATTTGACGCTTATGCCCTCCTTTGGTAGCTGATTTTACTTCCTGCCCACGTGGATTCTATCTCGTCACTGGAAAATGGAAAACCAACATAAGAAGCGGGTTCTGGATGAAGTTGTTTGGAGGCCGTATTCTGATTCGATCCGACAATTTCTTCGTCTCTTGCTATTATATTTTATCATGTGAAACAAATTTGGGGTATGATATTGTGTGGTTTTAACGAGAATCCGAGGATATTTTAGTCCGTTTACTTTTTGAGCCTCGAAGGGTCAGAAAAGCCATGGATTTTGGCAGTTTTAGTAAACATCAAGAGCATCCGGATCCCAAACCCCATGGCCATCGAGTTCAGATCTTCTGCTAAATTTTATCGATTCTAATTCTATCTAATATCTAAAACCACGTTGTATTGACTATTAGACATGAGTTAGAGATTATCCAATTCTATCTGATAGATAAAACTTGGTCGTTTTAACCTCTAGACATAGTTGAAGGGAATAAAATTGGACAAAAAATCTCCGCTATGTTTTGATAATTGGAAGAGATAAGAGAAGGTAAAACAAAGTAGCTAGGTTTAACAATTCCTAACGCGAAACTGCTGGTGCTGCAGCGTTCTTCAAAACAAATGAGTTGACTGAAGAAAAGGATCTTAATGTTGTTAATCAAGTAGGTTAGAATCGGGTGCGGTCAGGTCATTTTCCATTAATGACTAGCTCTGCCACCTGGTTTGAATACTGCCTTCGTTGCTCCTTCAAATCAATGAAACATTAAGTTCCACAGTATTTTTTTGGTGAGGCTGAAACTTCATTGCAACAGGAAGACCTATGCACGCCCTGTCTCTAATCTATTTCTATTTTTAAGGTCTAGCATACTCTACCTAGTTCAACTAAAACAAACCACTACATCAAAGTTTTCTTCAGGGAAAAGGGATCGTTGCTTCATGTTTACTATAAAAACCATTCCTGAAACAACTCTTACATAGATACAGTATCTAGCAAAAGATCAACACCTGCTGTCCAAAAAAGCCGTTCAAGGACATCCGAGAATGACCGTTTATGACCAAAGATTGGTCAAGCGGAATCTAAACCCTCTATAATCTGATTCTGCATGTGTTATGTGTTGGAAGGTACGAATGGTTTTAGGGTTATTTCTGTCAATGTACAGGGCCAGAATTTTTCTATTATATCTTAAATTCCTTGGCGATATGCAGGGTGGGGGGAATGGAATCTTTCATGGGAGTTTGAAGTGGTACAGAAAAGGTGGGAATAGAAGAATAGAAAGAGAATGGAAACTTAAAACGACAATTTGTCTTCCATTTCTTCATTGTTTTTTGGTATTCCTAATGTTTAAAATTCAGGTTTCTTTTGAGTTTGGAGAAACTTCGTTATATATTATATTCAACAAAGTTTGGTGGTCATCTGCATTGATATTGGGAGCCGACAACATCGGTTTGTGTAAACCCAAAACACCCCAATTTGATCATATTATATATTTCATAAATCAAAATAACACCTTCATTGTGAGATTAGCAGATCGATGGGGAAGGGTTTTAGCATGAGAATGGTTGTTCTAATCTCACGTCTATGGACTGCACTGTGCACATGAGACCTGGCAACTGCGCTACACTTTGCCTGCTTTGTTTTACCAACAACATTGCCTTTACTTTTCACCACTTTTCTTCAAATGGCATTGCATGTTTATGCTTTGCTTCGTTATTTGTACCACTTGCTGACCCTGGCTTTCGATTCTTCTTTTTCTTTTGTACCTATAAAACAACAATATACAACAAATGGGCAAGTCATTTCTGATATTTGTGTATGCTACCAATTGCATACAGTTATTCGCAAATTAATGAATCAAAAATTGACTTGGAGACCTTTTGACATCATCCACAAATTCTTGCATTAATCTTAATCAACTAAAATAATTAAGTCATTATTTTAATAGTTATACGGAGATAATTTAATCGATATAAAATAATAATAGTCATATAAGGAGACTAAAGTGGTGACTATAAACACTTGAGATTCAATAAAAATATAGAAGAAGTCAAAAATTTCGGAAAGATAAGATGTTGCCAAATTCAGGAGAAGGGAAGAGTAGGGACTGGCAAGGTTAGTTTAACGAGGGATACGATGACATAATTTTATCAACTTTGACCAACTTGGAGTCATGGAATCATCAATGCGGCCTAAGACAAGGCATGCAAAGCCACTTAATTGCGCATTTCTCCCTTTTCTTTACGCAATAAATATTGAATTTGCCATCATCAACTATAGAGTCATTCAAAGCTAATTAATGCAACTTTGAGACTTTCGACCAAGCACCATACCAATATTTAGCAATGTTCTTATAGCAGAAGTTGAAGTCGTTTCTGTTCTTAATTACTACACATCTGGCACTGGAATACGACATGCAGTACTTACTCAATCAGGCGTCAAATTCTAGGTAGAACAAGGATTTAAAGACCAAAATGGTACCCTTACGGCATCACAACATCAAAAGAGCTACGAAACTATCAAAGCAAGTAGTTAAAGTTGGAAGGAATGAGGGGGCCAGGACAGGAGTGATTACCGGGTCAAGCGGAGAACTAGGATTAACGAAATATCACGTGGGATTTTGGCAGGTTGGTTGGGCTAAGAAAATTCAACCAGTTATTCATATCTGAAGCATGGTCCCTGATTCTGGCAGGATCATTTGACGTGAATCTTGGATCCTTCTCTGCTTTCTGGGCTGTAGAGACAATTGCCATTAATAGAATGTCTCTAGATTTGGACCAGTCGTGTTTAGCCGACCCGACTATGTATATACAGTACTACAGATATTGCAGTTACTTTATTTCGATGCTTTTTTGGTAGTTTTTTACAAATTCCATAGCCTGCTCGTCCTCTGGTTAGGTTGGTTGTCAATGTTTTTGTAAGAGAGTAAATGAAAATTTTGAATTATGATACCATAATAATATTATCTTGCAAGATTATGGACTGGAATACTGATAAAAAGAAAAGGAAAAAAAAAAAAAAAACAGTAGGACAGTCTTGAATCCACATTATAAATAACTGTTTTGCCACTTTACATTAACCTGTGATCACTTGGGGCTTTTTATTAGCCTATTGGACTGCAAGCACAAGCTGGACTCGAAAATTCACAACTGTTACACGAATGGCCG